>MU185785.1:25070-53787 GCA_016904865.1 Pissodes strobi | reverse complement strand
CTACACATTCGCTGCAAATCTCTCACGTGGGACGACGCGTAAGAGGCCCTCACAATCACCACTTACATAAATTCTGAAATTTCTATTTACTCTCTCTACATTCTTCCAGCAACGAGAGTAAAAACGATAGTATAAATGTAGTTTCTCAATTATTACCTTCTCCTTATATTCTGACCGGAACCTTGAATGGCCATAACACCCTTTGGGTTTAGCTCATATAATATAATTGAAATGAAAACCTTCATCTACTTAACGATGGCTCGCTCTTCAACCTATATTTCATTCTCAACTTCTAGACATTGCTTTATCTACTCTTCCCCTTTGAGTGGAGCAACCTGGATGATAAACACGGAAGCGATCATTTTCCAATTATTCTAGAAAAACTAGCTAAACTCCAACATTATATCAAACCACAAAAATAAGTTATTATACTGTTGTACTTAAACTTAAATAGATATTCTATATAAACTTGAAATCTAATAGGTACATTAAATACTTTAACATTGATCTATCTTTATCAACAATCTAAAAATTAATTATACAACATAGCTATTAAATAATTATTTTAAAACGAGTAAAATCATTGAACGGATTTGCTAACAATTGATATTTCTACATTCTAGGAATTTATGTTCTTATGAGTAAAGTCATTTCAGGATTTACAGTTCAAGACAAGTTAATTACGTTAAAACATATCCATGGTCAAACTGGTATATACAATATGACTAAGCAATACTGAAAAAAATTTAGCTGTGTGGAATTATTGGTATTTACCGATTTAATTTGTAATACTTTTGCTAATTTAATAATTCTAAGGGAATATGTAAGTCATTTTACTGCTACTGCCGATTATTTTGTAATAGTTTCATTATAATACACAGTGAGTTCATAAGTCTTCATTAAATTTAGTAAACATTCAGATATATTCTTCTGGAAAAACGCTCGGACTCGTCGATTTAATTAATTCTATATCTGCAGGAGATCTAACCTATTCAATGATTTTTTTTATAAAATGATGCTAATATATCATGGAGCTTTTGATTTTCATCACGAAAACTTCTAGGTATATTTAAATATATCAGAATAAGACTAAGGCAAGTATGTATTTTGCATAATTTAGATTTTTTGCGTATTATTGAAAAATCTGGGAAAATGTGCATAGAGCTTCTTTTTCAAAGAAAATTTGTCAGTTCTCAATGTTGACTATCGCCGAGAACATGTTCCGCCTCATTTGTACTGTAATAAAATTTGATGGTTTTAATAATAACTAATTAATAAAAAACGAGACCAAATGGCCGAAGAATAACAATGACGTCGGAAGATACCCAAAATTGTAAATGGCGATGGTGAAATCGTTTGCAGAATATTTTTAATTGCTTTTAATAAGTTGAAGGTGGAACAACTCGTACTTATAGTTTGGTTTTACTTGCAACTAAAACGTGTTTTGCTCTGCTGAAATATCTCAAGAATAATTGATAATGTCTAATACATATTTGAAAATAAATGCGTTAAACTGATTTATTTAAAAATATAAAAAGAAGGGAGGCTAGGGAATTTGAAAATATAAATTAAACCGTAAATATTCCTATATTCTACTATAAGTGATAAAAAATAAAAAAAATATACCAACATGTGAAAACTGCAACATATGTAGCAAAAAAATATAACAAAATCACGAAACAAAGGTTTCGGGCGAAACAGCTTCCAAAAACATTACAAAACAAGATGCATTCAACGAAGATTTATTAGAAGCCTTAATAGCATCCAATATACGTCTCTCAAAACTATGTAACGATAATTTCAAGTCATGTCTTCAGAAGCCTATTGTAAATTTAATATTCCATAGGAAATAATTATATTTCGATGATTCTTCCGGTCGGTATATATATCTCATATAATGATTGGAGCGCTTGAGGATAAATTACCTAAGGCGTACTTAACAGGTGCGAAGCAAATAGAAAAACCAATCCATTGACAATATCACGTTTTGCTTCAGATAAATTGCCAAAGTAATTTCTTCCCGATGCTGTATCTCACGAAAAGCCTTATTTTTTCAGATGCTGCATCATACATGCTGACTGGAAACAATTTAAAGATATTTTGTTCGAATTTAATTCATGCAACATGTTTAGCCCACGGTATTAATCAATACCTCCTGAGGTATTGTATTAATACACTCGCTGAGGAAATCAGAAGCAAATTTCCTTATGTCAACAAGTTAGTATCAAACTTGAAAAAAGTTTTTCTCAGAATACCGTTAAGAATTCAGCTGTACAGAGAACGGTGACCTAATATTAGTAATATTCCACTCCCGACACAGCCAATATTAACTAGATGGGGAACTTGGGTAGAAGCTGTGCTTTTGATGCAGGTTATTTGGCCGAATTAAAAAGTGTAGTTCTTAAACTTTCCAGCGATGATTCTCGGGGCCTTTGTTTTGCTAATCAAATTATTGAAAACGAGCTCCTTTAACAACAAGTTTCTTTGCCGGGCGCCAGAATTGATAAATTAGGAAAAGCGCATATGCCGCTTACAGACAATATTTATTTAATAGATAAATTCACTCACTACGCCATGCAAAAACGTACAAGGCACAGTTGGAATAGAAATAATATTGGAAAAGTTTGACATCTCTTTTCTCTTTAGGGACGCCGGTATAAATACGTACGTAATCTAAATTATATATATCTAAATTAATCTGATTTAAGTCGGAAGCGATAAGGTCTTTTGTCTTATTCCTTGTACATTTCATGTTCCGATATTCATAAACAGTTTTCCCTGTTTGGCCCGTTTTCCAGAAAATCCGTCCGAAGTTCCGAGACTCCACTTAGGCTTTTTAGTATTTGAGATATTTTTCCAGTAGTATTGGAGAACCAGTCCAATGCCTCAAACCTCATCCTGGAGGACCGAGATATTTTTGATCAACGTTTTCTTCATCTAGCCTTTGATGAACCAATATCCATCTTACAAGGCAGCAACTTCGCCGTACCCTGGCATGGGTCCTTACAAAGTGCTATTATCCGGAGCCAGATAAACCCTAGTTTTTACGAGGTTGTTATTCCTTCCCCTCACCCGTTTTCAACCTGGCTTGGGACACGCTTTGGTGGATTTCTTATTCTTATTCCCTATTATAAATAATTAAAATAGTGCAATATATTAGCAACCCCGTATACATGTTGTTTCTTAATACAAACCTGTACGCATACGGCCCAATTAAACGTTCACCGTGATTTACAAACAATACATACGTAAAACTTAGTTTTACGAAATATACTTATTACAAAATTATAAAAATCTAATTTATTTTGAACCTAAGAAAACAGAATTTAGTAAAAATTTTTAGTGTGACCGTCTCCTAGGAGTACCGCTAACTAATGACTTCGGAGGAATAACCTTTACGTCTTGCTGTTTGACAAGCGATATATCTGATACATCACTCATACAAAATTGCTGCTGGGATATTATTTTCAATCTTCGAAAGTTTACATTATATTACATGTTATCATTTATGATGTTTAAGGCCTTCGTAACGTAAAAAACTCATTGCTTCTTTGTACCAAACAAGACGAGTACGTAGTCGTCTATCTCGGCATTGCGCGGTAAAGGATCTTGAAGGTATTCTTCAGATAATATGTCTTCGTCGCCTTCCAGTTCCTCTTCAAAAGACTCTTCATCAGAGTATTGGCATAAAGGTGCCTACAGATGATATGGGAAACGTAGATCAACTTCCGCATTTGTGGACATTGGCCGATCATGTGTATAGATAACACAGCACGAACTTCATCCAACGTTGGCGCCGCGCCGGCGCGGCGGCCTACGTTCGCCTCGGAAGCGGTATTTCTAGCACACATCAAAGGGATCAGGAATCGAATCTCTATCCACACGAAGCGTGAACATTTGTATTGTTTTTGCCGTGTGAATATTTTGGATATATTGGATATTTCTGGCTCAATTTTGTTAATTAAATGTTCAAAATCTGTAGCAGACATCCTACAGAAATTGCTGAATTATCCCGAGGGCTCTTTCCTTATATCGTCCAGTACATTATTGGCACTGTACCTGAATAAATGTATTCATTAGTAAGATTTAAGGTGTAGTCATAAATGGTTGACTTTATCGTTATAAAGCACACCTTTCACTTACCTACTCCAGCTAATATTTGACCCACCATCTGCACTTCTTCTTCTTAAGTGATTTTTTAACCAGCAGTGCAGTTGTGGATAATAACAACAATGATGAAGCCGAAACGAAGACTTCAGTTTCATCGCGATCCATTTTGTTCAATGTTGGGTGTAGTTCGCTATTTTTCACACATTGCCAACATTTGCCAACGCTGGCGCGTCCGTGTGAATGCTTTCAATTTGCGAATGATGACGAATATGCGAATGTTGGCTTCAACGTTGGTCAAAACCCGCACATCGTCTCTAGGCCGCTTAATACTTGGTCACAGCAGTCATGTTCTGAGTCGCTTTGCAAAACCTGTCGCTTTGTCTTTTTTCATCTCGTTTCCTTTCTTCTTTTAATTGCTTCTCTACCTGAAGCTATTTCGTGTTTCTCCGGAATGTCTGTCGTAATCATGCTTCTTCCTAGCTTTCGAGGTTTTCTCTTGCTAGTCCCAGATCTGGCGTTTAAAGGCGACCTAAGTAGCTCAAATGTTATAAGCTCCTCTTTCAAACTGGATGATCTAGCGGTATCATTATGTTCTGAAAATATCGGCTTGATCTTTAGGGGGCATTCTTGATTATTACCTATGGATGCAAAGAATGGAATACGGGTTTTCACAGAATCCAATGCTCGACTTACCGGCTGATTTGGAGTAACAGATGATGGATTTGGGTGATCCGTTATTTTACTTGGCAGGAAATCGTCACTAGAGAATATATTCCTGTCAAATGGAAATATTCGAAATTTTTATGGCAGATGCGCCCTATGGAGGGCTACCTTAGGCCATACGGGGGTACCGGGGCTCTAATTTAAGGGGGAATTTTTGGGGGAAAAACGTTTTTCGCCCGTATCTCTGCAACGAAGGCTCGGATCGAAATTCTGACAAACGATGACCCTGCATATTGAAGTTTTCACTTCTGTCGTACGGTCTTAAGCACACACCAAATTTTTTAAACTATAGTCATAACCAAACTTATTACAATAAACGGCTTTGGTGTGGATTTAGACGTAAATTAATAGCTTTTAAACTCACTAGTCGATTTCGATATTTAAATTAGAATTTAAAAAAAATTATAAACAAAAATCTATTTACCTGTCTTTTTTGTCGGTAGTATCAAAACACAAAATCAAAGTGAAACGTGCAAACTCCGTTGCAGTCGCTCGAGCACTGGACCAGAACTAAACGTAAAGGGAAGACTGATGTGTTGAAGGCAAGCGCAATTACATAGTTAATAGTTCGACTAATATTCGACTTATTCGAGTGATTCAGTGTGTACCACTGATTCACTCAACCCAATATATGTATATTTTGAAAAAAAAAAATAGTTTAAAATTTTTCAGTCAATGTAATCCAAACTAGCCCGAACTACGTAAAAACATATAAGTAAAATGATGTTAAACGTAGCTATTGACAAATATCCAACACAGTTGAGTATAGATTTCTCCTAGCTCACAAACACCAAAAATTAATAGAAAAAAAAATGCCAAAAACTATATCCTGCAAGGTTTTTGCTAACATCTTTTTTGTGAAAGATCTAAAACGTTATTGTTAAGAAATACTAGCCATTTAATTAATTTTGAAACGTTAATTCGTACTGCTCTAGTTAATCAATGGTTTAATATTTCTTATATGCCAATTTATTATTATTACTGCATCAAATTATTATGATGTAAATTACGGTTAAATAACACCTTTTCAACCTAAAATATGAAAACATTAACAGCAGTTTTAAGTCAACTCTCACTGCGCCTAAAAGGATGTAAAGCAGGTGCTCACCAACATATTTCTCGTCAAGCTTGGACCATTCCATAATTCGATTGTTGACTTCTGATACACCAATGAGTCTCAAAATTTTACTATTAACGTCTGCGATATCAATGCTGGTGATATATTAATCCTTTCTTCAGAATAATAGAATTAACTGCAGAAATAAGAGGGATACCAAGTAGACCTTCTAGGTATGTAATAAATACCTGAAGCCTACTCTATAATTATTAATTTATCGACAGATTGTTGAACATTAGAAATGAGGTTATATGTGTTTAAGGCATATTTGACGATACACGGATTTGTGCAACGCCATGCACTTATGATGTTTCACTGTAAATATAGCTCCATATATCTGCAGATGAAGAAATTTTTACATGCTATATTAAATAATTGCCAAGAATTAAATTTGGAAGAATCTATATAAAACGAGAGTTATTAATTGAGTAGAAGTTTGTAAGTAGTTTGGAGTAGAAAAATGCAGCTGCAAGTTAAAAAAAACAAAACTTCCCGGTTCAGATTAAAAACTTAAAATGGATATATTCTTTACACCAAAGAAAAATTACGATTTCTACAAAACCGTGGAGGAATAGAAATAAGATATTTTGCAGACCACCCACTTAAAGCACTACCCACATCCACTTTAAAATCTTAAATGGCCACTACCCACTTGTGACACCTTTCTGGTAAGCTTATCAAAAATGTGTTTTAGCGATGCCAAAATTAATGATCTTTATTTTGTTCTAAAAATATCTCTTGGAATATTTCAACAGCATTATTTATCTTCAGACGCAATTCTTCCAGGGAAGGCGATTGGATTTTATAAACTAGTTATTAAATTTAATCCCATAAAAGAAGTTGGCGGTAAAATCAGCTAATCTTATCGCTCACTCAATTGTGTATGTTCTGCCAATCCACTTGTTTAGTCCAACCATTCTCTTGCCACAGTAGCAGAGTGTGGAGGTGCACCATCCTGTCGGAAGTATAGAAGATCTTCGTTCCAATTTAGATTGTCTGGTAAATCTCTTTGGTTTTCAAATTCATAACCCTCCCTGTCATGGTTCCACAAAACTGAATTCCTCTATCCGGATCATCGTCGTCAAATTCTTGCGGAGTTTCCATTTTGTTAGGGTATTCCTAACAGATTCTCTGAATATGCAGGTAACTGAGTTGCTAAATGACGCGCTGGCACCTTTGCTTTTATAGAAACTTCGCCGACAACCTCAATCTGCATGTCTTCATCCAAAACAAGGTTGTTATATTTTTGTTATTACCAATGGATCCAGTTTCTTGAAATTTTAAAACCAAATCTCTTATGTAGATTTGTCTGACATTTTTGACAGGATGCCTTTCATTAAAAATAATAGCACCTAATCTGAGCACCATAAAGGAAAATAATTTCTACTGGTTATTCCACAGAATACACCAATTCCGAATTAAAATAAATTCGAAAATAAATACACACACAACACCAAGCACGTTAAAGATTGTACAGAAACATCCAAAAACAAGTATTGTTGCTATTGCAAAAAATAGAGAGTTTTAGCACTACAATAAATTTAAAATTTAGGCTTGGGATCCTTTTTCATCACTTATGATTATTTTCTAAATTTTCCTGCCAAATTTTGCAAAACCCAGCTTTAAAATATTTTCTCAAGGTTTTGCTAATGTTTCGCATTTATTGGTATCGCTGAAAAGCATTTTTGATAAGCTTTCCAGAGAGGTGTCATAAGTATAGGGTCATTTAATATTTTAAATGTGAATGAGGGTAGTCCTTTAATTTGGGTGGTCTACAACATATCAAATTTTTATTCGCCCGCATTTTTTGTTTTCTTTTTTAATGTAGAAAATATAGAAATTGTAAGTTTTCGAATTGCCACCCTGTATAATAGAATCGATTGAGCATTGGTTTATACATTTGAATAATGAATTTTATAGCAGAACATTCGGTCGTAAAAACTTCACATTTTTTACACGTGTAGTTTTGTGGGCAGATTCAAAAGTATAATGTAATATTTCGGAACCATATGAGCTTTAAATGATTCTCTATTTTGTAGGTTTTACATACGCAACAGCTATAACTACCATCCATCACGACAAGCCAGAGTCCGTTACAATTTGTACAATTACAACTTCTACAGCAGCAGACTTCAAAAGTAGCACTCCACTGTTACTGAGTAATCTCAGCGTAACGCTTTCTCCTTCTGAAAGGAAAAAAAGACTGTTGCCATACCAGAACTTCTATTTTAACCAACCATTCAACAGGTAAGAAAAGAAAAATATAATTTCATCAAAATTATTGGCTAAAAAATAGTTTCTAACTTTCACTCGAATGAGATTCGTTTAACAATTTTCACCTTTTATATTATTAACTTAAATTACACTGAAATCAACAAATGAAAATATGTTTAACGAAAATATTTTATGGGATGTCCAATTCCAAATAATGATGTTAATAATATTTCCGCTCGGACTAGGAAATAGAGACATATTTTTAAGTACTAACATAATTAAAATTACTTAGTCCAAACATAATTATAATAAATGAAAGTGAAACACCCGTTGTATTCAAAATTTTAATCCAAAAGGACTTTCTAAAGTAGCGTAACAGAGCGCTTTAGGCCTAAGCCATCGTCAGTGTTACTTGTCAATGAAAAAAAGAACATATCCACGAAGATTTTTTATGGTAGTGGCACACACACTAAAGGAAGATCCTATGACGCTCTGGATTCCATTCAGAAGACAGCTGTGCATCTTGTCGGCGACCCGGAGTTGACCCGAAATCTGAATAGTCTCGAACACCGCAGACATGTTGCCGAGATGTCCCTGTTTTACAGATACTTTCACGCCACCGCCAGATATTCCCAGGATTTGGACCGCCTCATCCCGCGCGACAACCAGCAGCTTTAGGGTGTGATTTGGTGCGGCATCCCAGATGTGCGAGCAATATTCTAAGCACGGTCTTACTGCGCTTTGTAGAGCAAGAGCAATTTCCACCATCTCGGGCACTTTTTGCCGACAGAGATGGTGGAAATTGCTTATGGTTCACACACTTTGGCTTTCCATAATTTTGGGGACCAAAGTAGTGAATTGAACTTGCATCTGGTAAATAATGTCCGTTGAAGCTACATAACGATTTGATCTTTTTCCGTTTTTGAGATATTATGAAAAAATCAAAAAGTTGTATTTTCGAAAAAGCGCTGTATTTTTTTTATTTAAAGATATTTTTAAAATCTGTAAAAACATTGTTAGGACAACTTTTTATGCTCGATGCACCCATGTATTCAGTTTTTAGTTCTGACGTTTTGGTTATGAGAAACCAGCATCAACTTCTTTTTTTCTTATGGCGGCCATTTTGTTTTTAGCACATTTAAAAAGAACTTTTTTTTCCCTTTCTTGTGATGTATAACACTTCATAAAAATATTTTATTTTTATGTCAGAAAACGACAAATTTAATTTTTAGCTGGGTTGGCCATGACTGCCGAGACCATTTGCGGTACAAAACAAATATTGCTAGTGTTTCATAGTTATTTTACTGAAAAATATACGAAACATTGATCAGACAAACATCGAATTTAACTTTTCATTTTTAGTAATTTTTGTTTTTATTGATATTTGTTAAAAGGTAAGTTTAATATTAGCTGCCCTGCCAAACATCATTAAAAAAATATCAATATGTTAAGAATGTTATATTAAATGCAATAGGAATACAAGTGTAGCACCGCCAGTTATTTGGAACTCAATCCTGACAGTCAACACTCAAGACTCAAGCCTTAAGACAACTTATGAAATTATAGAAGCCTTGGGAAGCCATGTGACCAAAGGACAAAATAATATTGAAACAATATTGAGTTGGCTTTAGCAACAGTTGCTACGGAGGGCGGTTGCCGTACAAAACAATATTTGCTATTAATTTCCAAACTATCGTTCTAAATATAGGTATCTGTTTCTGTTCATAACTGCTTACTTTACAACTTACTACTATTAACATACCCAAACTAACTAATCTAACCACGCGAAACCGGCTAGACCCCACCACCTCGTCCCGCTCGAGGACCCAGCCACCGCCGATGCATACGCATACACAGTTGTTCACGGTATTTGACGGTACAAAGTACAAAGTTTACAGAATATGCAGGTATTTGCCGCACGCTTGTGATCTCAATGCATTTAAGTTTCGACAGTGAGTGAGGCAACTTATATTTATTCTGTAAACTTTGCCCAAAGATTACACCGAGGGGTGTAATATCCGGGGACCTAGCTGGCCAATTTACAGGACCCCGGTTTGATATAACATTATTTAATTGTAAATGAATGGTCCTATAAGTTGATTATCTAAAAACAAATTATACTCTTTGTAAATATTTTGCGGACCGTGTAGACTTACCGTACACACCACACCAGACATTAAACCCAAATCTTACTTGTGGCCTACGTTCTGCCACTTGGTGAGGATTATCAGTGGCCCAAAAATGGATATTCACCATAATGAATGCTCCGCAGTTGCTGAAAAACGTTTCGTCGGTCCAAATAATCTTCATACTGAAATTGGGGTTTTCTTGACATTGGTTTACAAACCAGTTTGAAAATCATAATCGCCTTGGGTCTGTTTCCTTTAAAACCTGAACAATAGTAGGTTTATAAGGACGATATTTATTTTCATTAAAGACTGTTTGGATAGTAGTTCTTGGTATAAGTATTTCCCTCGCACGTACTCTCGTCGACGTCGTCGGGTTCGCATTAAAATATCCTTAATGTCATCGTCACGAGCTTGATTGTCCTTCTGATATTTCTTTGGCGTTGGTACTTCAAAGCTTCCATAATTTTTTAAGTTCAGGTCAAGCCTCGCGAATAGTCTTGGCTGTTGCCTCTCAGGATACAGGTCCAAATAGTCGGCGGTGGCAAGATTTGTATTTCTATTACATTTAATATAACATTCTAATATGTCATATTTTTCTTCACTGGCATATCGCGTGGCGATATTTAGAAATCAAAATTTATGAAAATTTAAATAAAAACTACCAAGTTTTGACTGAATAATGTCACTTTTCAGTAAAATGACTTAAATGCTGCTGAATCACCATAGCAACACTATCATTTATTACGGCAAATGGCCTCCGCAGTCATGGCCAACTCAGTTAAAAATTAACTTTGTCGTTTTTTGACATAAAAATTAAATATTTTTATAAAGTGTTATACATCATAAGAAAGGAAAAAATATGTTCTTTTTAAATGTGCTAAAAAACAAAATGACCGCCATAAGAAAAAACGAAGTTGTTGATGATTTCTCAGAACCGAAACGTCAGAACTAAAAACTGATTACATGGGTGCATCGAGCGTAAAAAGTTGTCCCAACAATGTTTTTACAGATTTTAAAAATATGTTTAAATAAAAAAAGTACAGCGCTTTTTTGAAAATACAACTTTTTGATTTTTTCAAAATATCTCAAAAACAAAAAAAGAGAAAATCGTTATCAAAATGGCGTTGAATTGGGAATTGAATGGCCTACAACTTTCGCCATTTAACCATTTTTCTATCTCATATAGTTTAGAAGATACCCATACATGTATAACCAATTTGGGCCACACTGTATATATATATATATATATTTACATATAATATATGATAATGCCAGATGCGATTCTGGCGAAAAGTCGGCGTCGTGAAGATGAAGAATTTCAAGATGAACGGATTGACACCCGGAATATTATTTATACATTTTCCACCATCCGTGAAAACCTGCAAAATAAAAAGTCTATAAAATTGATATTTTTTCTAGTGATCTCGAGGCTATCTGTGTTAAGGTTCAGTTATGTAATGACAAATGTTTGTTTATAATAGTTGTTTATTTTGTGCCTGGTAGTTATGTCGAAGGTGAAGTATCTTCACAATTATCTGATATAAGATTGTTCCTTTTTAGGGGACTAATTAAATCCTCTAAAGTATTAATCCGTTTCTTTGCTGAAGAAGTTTAATTTTCGCTGTGTGATCAGCACTTTTTGTTTCTGCTAAAAACAAAGTTTTTTTTGTTCTTCTTCGGGCATAAACCTCTGGGGTGCTTATTTCACTAATATGTCTAGTTCAGCCACATCAATTGTAACGTGTAATTGAAATAACATATGCTTGTGGTACATTATGTAACCAAATGCCCTGATAACTCCCCGCTCATAATGAAATAAAGTTCATTATGATGTTACTTAAATTGATTTCATTAAAATACTTTTTTACATTGTTTTGCCAGCAAAAGCTTTGTGAGAAAGGTAATTCAGCACCAAATCGATGTTATTAGAACGCATAATCCTTCAAGACACACTTGTTTTGGCTTATCTATCTTTGCAGGTAACTGCTATAAGTGGTAGTTACGTCCATGTCAACCATGGAGGACTTCAGGACTTTTCCATATTGATGTGCTTGAAATTTTAAAAATCGTAATTTCTCAATATTCATCAGTTGGATCTTTTCAAAACCCCTTGTATACGTGGAGTGGGTTGTCATAGTGCTGGGCGCAGTGTTTGAGGACCATTATTTTTGGTATCAAAAACATTTATGTTATTTCTTCTAAAATCTATTTTTAAATAAAACGTCCAATGACACGGACACAATCAGATCAAACGGCCGCCGCGCCATGCCTCTCATTTAGAAGAGCATCACCGCCTGATTTACTAGTAAAATAAAAATAGATTTACAATAATATAGTTATATTTAATACATTGGAAATTACCCCATGGTTACGCCACTGAATAATCATATACGTGTTTGGAGAGAGCCCAGTAATAAAAACCAACTTCATTATTCCATACTTCATGTAAGTACTGGGCCCAGATTATCCACGGTTATTAAAAATGATAGTAAGTACATTAATGATCGCTAGATATAAAGATGACATTCTAACTCGGATAGATAGGTCAAGAAATCGACTATCTTCATCATGTCAAAATTAAGAGCAACTACATCACCTGAACAAATTTCCCTAAACAGGCATGCATGGAATAAGGTAGGCTGAAAAGGACAGCTCTCCTTCAACATTGGACAAGCTTAGAGACGGCCGCAACTGGATGACCAGATTATTTTAACCATCAACAATTCAAGCTTACCGATGGCGATGCCACGTGCCAAAGGAACTGTAATTCATTTGAGAATAATATCGTGACAATAAAATGAAAAAATTCAAATACAAACATTTTATTTTGCACAATTTCGTTTTTTTTAGTTATCAACATCTAACATTTACTTATTTTAGTAGCAACATACAAACCGGAGTTGAATGGAAAAATGATATTCGTGGCATTTTTTTTATCATAGTATATCTTTCAGGTAGATGTATCGTTAGATAGTGGAAACAAGAACAGCAATAATTAACGTTGGTCTTATCTGTTTAGCAGAGTTTCCACCGTAACTTTTCCAAGCTAAAAAGAAATTGTATTAGGTATATAACGAGACCATTGAAATATTTTAAACCAGTGCATGTTAGATGTTATAGTTTAAATTGTTTGCCACATTACGTAACATAAAGTTAAATAGAATTATTTGACCTCATACGCTTTAATTAGGTATGCTAAAAATGATACCCTCTGCTACAGAAACATGCGATTAATATTTTTTGTTTCACAGACCTCATCAAGCTGGCGTATCTGCTCAGCAATACAAGGATTTCGAAGATGTAAGAAGGCCAAATAAGAAGCCCAACAAAGAGTCTGTTAATTTTCGGCCAGCAGATACATTGTATCAACCAGGACAAAAATTTACTCCTTTTCTGGAAAGCAATGCGCTACCCGGACATTTTAGGTATAAAAGAGTTTACCATTTGTAGCTTCTATATTTTTGTCCATGTTCATTAAAATTTTATTATAATAATTTTGTGATTGCAATATCGTTGTTATTATTTTCTGATAGAAATTATATTTGCGCCGTTAATAGAAGTTAAATCTTCTAATCCAGTAAATGGAGAACTTTCCAGACATATGATATTCAAACTGTCGTAGATCATGTACTCACAATAATGGCAATAGCTGCCATCTTCATAAATAACTTCACATTATTTCCTGAAACCATTAATTATGAACGTTTTTATATCAATATCTTCTTTAATTAGGTACCATTTAAATTTTTAATATATATCACTTGGATAATTTTTACCTGTAACTTTGTCAAATCTCTTCAGTACCGTTAATATCATTTGCATACTGACGACACACAAATCTACATATCTTTTAACCCCAGTCCAGCATAAACGATTAATAATCAACTCAATTATTATGATCGGCATAAACTGCACTGCATTTCCGATGATCACTTTGTTAAAATTAACCGAGAACAGAAATACGGGCGAAATCTGAAAATCGCACTAAAAGACGTATTTTATACTTCTTAGAATAAGTTCAAAGGAAAACAACTTAAAAATTTAAGTATTTATACTATTGCGCCAAGCTTGTCAGTATTATACAGGTTACGCAAGAATATTTGGTAGATATAAACTACCTTGGGCAAGCCGATTTTTATGAAAATACTTAGATTGTAGATGTAGATTGTAGATTATTGCTAGGGAGTGGTTTCGGCAAGTGTCAGCCGCCCGGCACTGCTATCTTTACAGATATTTTGTGCATGACTCTACAACTTAATTTGTGTCCAAGAGACGTAGGCTTCTTCCAAACGAAGCTATTTTCTTACAAGGAATTTGACTCACTTCTTGAGGTGATAGCTGTACTCCTTCAAGATACTTGGTTTTTGCAGAGTTGGGTTTGACATTGGCTTGGCAGAGTAGATGTTCTGCTGTTTCAGTTGCATTATTGCAAAACCTGCATTGGTCGTCTTTTGCTTTGCCTATTGCCATTAGGTGGTATTTTACCAAGAAGTGTCCAGTGAGCAGTCCGGCGATAGTTCTAATATCTGCTCTGGTCATGTCTAAGAGCTGTTCTGCTCTTTTCGCAGAGATGGTGATAAACCTTTTCACCTGTCTTAGTCCTGGAGTGTTTCTCCAGTAGAACGACAGTTGGTCTTTTTCCCATTTGTTCAGTTCTTCGGTGATGTGGCTCTTCATAAGATCACAGTAGGGCTCTGGACCAAAATATGGTGTTCCAGCTCCTTCTTTTACAAGGCAGTCTGCTTTTTCGTTACCCTCTATGGCCAGGAACCCACATTAAAGTTACCTGGTTGCATGTTGCTAGTTGTTTTAGGGTTTGCTTACATTCCTACACTAGCTTTGGCACGCACTTAAAAGCTATTAGAGCTTTTAGAGCCGCCTGGCTGTCTGAAAATATGTAGATGTGCTTTCTGTGAAGTCTTTGTGTGACGCACTCTTCTGCACATATATTTATGGCAAGCACTTCCGCTTGAAAGATGGTTATATATTTGCCTAGCGGTTTGGAAAGCTTAAAAATTGGATCTGAAATGCCAATCCTGCTTCTTTCGATAGTTTTGAACCATCTGTGTACCACAGCGATGCGTTATCGGCCTAAGGTAGTTTTTTACTATTCCCTGATTAGGTCATCAATAACCCAGTGGCGGACATATCACCGGGCAGTTCGGTGCGCCGCCCTGGGGCCCAAGGTTCAGAAGGGCCCCACGATGCCGAGGTTCATAAAGTATTTTTGTATCGAAGTAGGTAAAACGGGAAAACATCAAATATGCAAACCAAGAATAATGAAATAATAATTAAGCTACATTCAATAAAGTCACAGTATAGATACCTATATCTACTAATGAAATATATCGACCATACCGCCCATGCCTAATATTCGTTGAGAGCATGAGAGCATCAAATTTAGCAACTCCTAGACCCAGCCACCGAACATTAACTGTGATTCCCAGTAGGCCGCATTTTCATTTACTTTAGAGCAAATTATCAAATACTTGATACTTGAATAGTTTGTAGTTAGTTGAGTGCTAAGACTTATACTGTAGCTGCTTATGGCAGAATATAAAAAAAAGGTAACGTAAGTACCTACTTGTTAAGAATATTTATATTTCTACATATTGTTTTATCTTTTGTCTCAGCCTAAAGACTAACGAATTATATTTCTAAGAAAATCAATTGAATGTATCTATATTTCTCAATTACTTACTAATTACTTTACTTTGAGAAATACGATGTTGTAATACAATGGAATGGCGTAGTTTAAAAGAGTGAAATCGTTAGCCCTCCCCTCGCAGCAAATATTGTGGGGGCCCTCTTTTCATAAATTGAGTAAGACTAAGAGCCTAATAATAATAAGCTATTTTTGTTGTGATAGGGACGAATAAGTACACTCGTTTTTTGTTTAAAATATAGTCGGCTAGCTTTGAAGCCCCCAACTATACGCCACTGGCCACTGGTGTGAGTGATATAGCGTGCTTTATAGTTTAACCTTTCACATGGTCCAGTGTGATGCATCGGCATACAGGAAATCCCAAGCGAATTTTAAATTTACTCTCCAAATATTTGTTAATTGTTGACTTTAGAGCACAATTAGACTTTTTAAAGGTCTCTATATAATACTTTAGGTTAATAGGCCAGTAAAACTAGGTGGGCGACCCTGAACAAATTCGCTACAAGCTAATTTTTGCGCCATTGTGTTCCTATTGGGGTTTTATATAACTCACTAAAAATCCCAAAAAGTCCGATAAGGGGCGCAACCCCAAAATCACCTCTAAAGGTAAATTTTTCAAGCTTTTTGCAATTTTCTCAAAAACGATAATTTTCTGGGAAAATTTACAAGATATATTTTTTGTACAGCATAAAATTCCCAATCCACTGGTTAAAAATACTTTATTATTAAAATGTGTTTAATGCCTAATATACGTCCATCAATGTACGAGTATGAAAATGTAAGTGCCCATTAAGCATATGGCCTACACTATTTTTCGTATATATTGTGTACCACGCCTCTTCTAATCCACTTACATCCATGAAGTACCCAATACACCCAAAAAATTACATCAAACAGTGAAAACCTCTACTGACAAATACGGTGGAAATACCACTATCACTTCTGATGCTTACAGTATAACGGCTGATCAAAAGTTTACTATAAAAGTAGTCTGACAAATTTTCTTGCATTCGTTTATTGCAAATATGATAGCTGTGTATATTGTACTCAGATTGTTAGGATCTGAATTTATAAATGGAACAGGTCAAACACGTGTTTTTATATATTCAGTTTCTGTTTGTTGCAATGACATAAAACCACTCCACCATTGGAAAGAGGAAGCCCCAAAAATATGCCCCATATGCCATAAGGTATTGTAGAATAGAAAATTACGATAATTATGGGGTTGTGCAACTCCCTCAAAATCTCTTAATTTGATCTTTTGAAAAGCAGAGTCTGCAGGTTTTGATTTACTTTCATACAGCCAAAACCTCCCTTTTTAAGAACATCACAATATTTTTTTGGTCTGACAATGTTATCGCTAATATTAAGGGCTTTATATGAGGGTACACGCATACTACACCACCCATAGCATGAAAAGTACCGTGGACATCTAGAGTTCTGGTATTAAAATCTGCGTTGTCGAAGACCCATTGGACGAAAGCTGTATCAGAAATAGAAATTGTATTAGATTCAGACATGTCCAATTTAAGCACTTCTGTGTACGTTTCGCAAAAGGCAAAATTTGAAGGCAGATTTAAGAGATATCTAGTACCAAATCGATGATGTAAATGCCATGTCTTTCATTTTGTCTTCTAACTCTTGCAAAGAGAACTGACAACAATCTTCAGAATTTTCTATAAAGTCACGTAGTTTTTTAAAGGTACCTTTATCGATGGGACGTCCAGCTTTTTATATGGTACCTTGCTTCTGCAGCCACAAGATCACCGGTGATAACTATTCTTGCATAAACTTTGTGGGACCAGTCGTAATTTCTTGCATTACATTGAGCTTCAATGTTTTGTTTTATGCCTAAAGTTGCAACCATTCGCACATTTTTATGTGGCTTTTTGATAGTTCCACACATATCGCCACAAAATAACAATGCCTCTTAAAATCAAATTGATTTCCAGACTTAATTCTTGTTTGTTTGCCCTCAGAAATTTCATTTATATTTTGCTTAGACTCGGCAGTTAATATTTACAATATTTTGCCGTAATCCATCCTTGTATCTCTTACTACATTCTATGAGTTTTGTAATTCCTTTTCGAGATACATTTACTGTTTGCCCTGAGCTTAGAGTTGCTTGACATATTAAACAAAGAGCCATTGCTGTAATAAAAGAAATAAAATCTAGATTAAACCTGCTAAACCAATTTTAAAGCAACTATTTACCTATACGCTTTATAATATACAGACACGTTAACAAAAAATTTCTCAAATGCACTCTTGTAATCTTGTTAAACACTTACGAACGAATTCACAGCATCAAAAGCGGTGGGCGACTGTCGATGTCGCGCTCTGGTCGCGTTGCACCCCCTCCGCGCCCTTACCTTATTGGGGGAATTTGTTTCAGGACGCTATTTCGCTGTTATTAAAAATATATAAAAAAAATATCTCAATATTTCATTACAGACGATTTTTAAAAGTAAATGGCCAACCCAAATGAATGATAATATATAACACCACCAAAAAGTATTTTATTGGTGATTTTCCACTAAAATACAAAATAGCTTAAGTATGAAGGGCTGAATCAACTTTAAAACTTTTCAAATAATAAAAACGAGTATACCGTTTGATTGGTAATTTTGTGCGCTACAAAAAACTTATCTTATAAATTTTCTGAGAAACTTATTGGTTTTGAGGAAAATGGAAAAAACTTCAAAAATTTACCTATGGTGGTGATTTTGGGGTTTTCAGTCAGTTGTATAAAAACCCCAAAGGAATACAATGGCGTAAAAATTAGCTTGTAGCGAATTTGTCCGAGGTTTGGGTAAAAATATGGATAGTTTTATTGGCCTATAAACGTCTTTGGTAAATACACATGCCGAATTTGAACAATTTTTTACAAAACAATCTTAATTTATTTGAATAAAATTGCAGTCAGAAAAAGATTATTCGAGATTTTAGTTTGTTACTAGTTTTCATATTTTGTTATTAGTTTCTATATTTTATTACTTTTTATGTGATACGAAAAATATCAGTCTAGATATTAGTAATACAATATCGCAGCAAAGTTAGATTTACCAGAACTAATAGATACTTTTGCCAATGCCAGTTTATTATCAGTTTATTATTAGTTTTTATATTTTATTTAAAGTGTTTTTATTTTTTAGCTTTTTATGTGATACGCAAAATACCAATCTACAATTTTTGGTATTAACTAGCTTTCATCCTAAGTAAAAATGTATTTTATTTTCTTACTTTTCATAGGATACGAAAAAAATATTAGTTCTTTATTAGTTTTCATCCTGATTAAAAAATATTGATATATTCTTACTTTTTATGTAGTACTCATATATCATGCATTACCTATGAGAAATTCCTTAACTTAGTTTTAAAATATACAAGGGGTAGGGGCCCATAAATAACTTTGCCCTGAGGCCCACGCGTCCCTAGATCCGCCGCTGCAATAACCACTGCGAATGTGATATCTAGATCCAACATGACCGTCATTTGGTCACTTGGTTTGCTGGCATTTTCCAATTTAACTTCCTCAAAGATGCGCAGGTGACCAGTCAAATCTCCAGGCTTGAATATTTGCCTATTTGGAATAGCCTGTGAGCACTGATAATCGCCTCCCTGTTCACACTGAAATTAGGAGGAGGCATGTTCACCAGTACCTCTAAGGATGCGGTAGGGCACGTTGACATGGCCCCTGTTATTCCCAAGCATATCAGCCTATGCACTTTATTAAGTTTGGTCCAAGCGGTGACCTGCTGGGTTTTTGTCCACCATACCAGCGAGGCATAGGGGTTTATTATTGTTTGGTAGATCCAATATACCATTTTTGGTTTTAGGCCCCATGTCTTGAGAGATTGCCACTATAGCTTTAGAGATGGGGTTTTCTAGATGCTTGTTCCCGGTAAGTTTACGGTGCAGTGTGACCCCTAAATATTTTACCTTGGTGGAAAAAGTTAACTGTGTTCCATGTAGGATGGGCGCTCTCATTTCTAGCTTCCATCTTTTGGTAAACGGGACAAGAATGGTTTTCCTAGGATTTGGGGAGAGGCCCTCCCCTTTGCTTCAATTCTTGATGATGATTTTTTGCATGCGGTTTTAAATTACGCCTTCATGTTTGCCCTATATTATTACTGCTAGGTCGTCTGTGTAGCCTAGAGCTATAAATCGAGCTCTACTCAGAGTGGTAAGGATTTTATCTACTACTAGTGGAGGGGAGAGAACACCTCCTTGAGGGCACCCTTTCACTATGCTGACGGTTGTTGACGCTCCGTTTATTCCTGCTGTTATGATGCGGTGGTTTAGCATTATTTCTGCCCATCTTATGATTGGGAGCTCAACTGCCCACTCTTGAAGTGCTCTTCTAATGGACTGTAAATGGTCCCTCTATTTCAATGAACACAGCAAGAGCAATTTATTTGCTGTAAATGGTCCCTCTATATCAATGAACACAGCAAGAGCAATTTATTTGCATTCGATTGTCTTTTCTATATAGAAAAAATTGGTCCTCCTTTTTGATATTTTTGACAACTTGAATGGCAATTATCACAGATTTCTTCTCCTAAAGGTTACAATAATAAATGCGTTTTGCAATTCTTATTACAGAAATACAACATATAAATTAATATAAATTGTGGTTAATATAGAATGGTCCAGGAAGTAAATATATATTCATCTTTTGTTTTCTTATTAAAATTATTTGTTTCATTTAAGTACTGCTCTTCAATAAATCAATTATTATATTACTTACAAGGCAACTAATTATTAATATATTCATGTGACGATATTTATATCGTGGAGATTGTGTGCAAAAATAAGTACAGGGTTTTCCCATCTATTTTGCCATCTACCTACAAGGTTTATTTTAATAGGTATTTCAAAACATGAAATACAAAAGTTGTAGGATTTTTTAAAATGAGGTATTTGTCCAAGGTAAATAAAATATTACGTATTTAGAGAGATGCTCTAGTTTGGGGAGAGTTAATATTCATGGTGAATATATTCAACGCCTAAAGGATGTTGATGATATCAAACTGATAATTATGCGTTTCCCAGACAACCAGTAAACTAAACTGGTCAACACCCAAACACATATTAATATATAATTAGAAAAACAAAGCTAAAGTATGCCGAATATGCATGCTTAAATATGTATACTTCTAGTATCTACCTATAGTGCTTACTAAAAACACATACAAATAAAATTAGCATGAACTCGAACAGACTTGCGTTGGGAATTAAGCTTATAATTCGCAATATAAACCCTTGACTAAGAGAACAAACTAAAGTAATGGGCATTATCAAGAATAGATAATGCAAAAATAGGACGTAAAAATGCTGGAAGACCAAACACCAGATGGTGAAATCATATAGAGAGACCGGAATATTTTCTTAGCATAAGAAGCAAACAATAAATAATTAGCCAAAATGAAAAATGCCCACATCCAGCATGGGGTTAAAATAGATAGCTTAAGTTAATGATGAAGAAATTTATTGTAGATTTCTTCGTCTATGTGCAATATTCCACAGATGCTTCATCATTCAAAATCAAAAATTAAAAAAAAAAATTCTTTCGAATTACACGCTCAGATGAGATTGACGGTTGACATCTATATATTTTTATTTGCAGACCTGCGCTCTACAGCGATCTCCGTCTGGGTACTCTAGTCACCGAACAATAACAGAGACTAGAAGGTCCACTCTTAGTAGACACTTTTGGTACAGCGCTTACAAAGGCGAGACGCCGGACTTTAGACGAGACGGGTTGAAACGTGGCACGAGGCCTGAGCGGTTAACCAGTATTTCACCAGATTCCGTGACGGGGTAAGGAGGGAAATGCTTGGGGCGGGGCATAAACAGAACCTTCCAGTCTATTATTAATTTCGGTGCTCTAGTAGTGTGTAGAGAACCTCGAGAAGTTTACAAAATAACTTTGCTATTATCCTCAATATAAATCACCATACCAAATACGGGTGGAGCACATGTCTCTTCGTGGTCCAATAGGTATTTCCACTGGACGGAGAATAAGGAACTGCTCGTAAGGGTAATTGCATTGGAAAGTTAGAATGATATTAGGATACCCAGAGGGGTTTCCCAAAAAGTAATTACGCTGTGTGAACGAAGGTACTGGTAGTGGATTTGGAACCAGAGAGCTTTTCCATATAGGTAATTGCACTGGAAACCAAGTCATCGATACTAGGCTCTGCGTGACCTTTTATTCCCAAATATGTCATGGTTATCTTGATAGTTTGTCAACATATTTGGTTTCAAGTCCAGTATATTTCAGCTAATTATATTAATTTAATTACTTTTAGGCCAATGGCAAATACCGATCACCATAATCCACAAAAATTTCAATATGTCTTAGTGGATTATCCACAGGTCCAAGAAGAAGGTAAAGAGGATAATATAAAGGGACAAGTCCCTCCTGATTTAAGTGCCATATATGAAAAATTAGCTCAACTAAAACTAAGGTAAATATATTGCTCATTTGAAAGCATATATCGATATTTTAGAAAGATATACAATATATGTTATATAATCTTAATCAACCATTTTTCACATTTAAACTGTCAAATTATCATGGTTTCATATTGTAAAATTTATAAGAATCAAATGTAGTAACATAAATAATTAAGTATTATCATATCTAAATTATAATGATCATTAATAATATTTTGATTACTAAGTTTTTGTGTTAAACATGATTGATTTCATTTCGCTTATCAACAAAAGGAAGAATTTAGTACAGAGTTTGTCTGAACATCAATTATTACATGAAACATATATAAAATGTGAACCATAAGTGGACAGGTTATGCACATAATTTTAATGTTTTAATATTAATAAATATTATTTTGTAATTCTGAACTTTTGCTCTTGAAAATGTTTTCATCATTTCCTCCATTTCCTGTCTAAAATCATTTTTTCCTGTAATATTGTAGGCAACAAGTTATGCATAATAAGACCCCATACGGATATAGGTTAGTACCACCTCATAGATTTAGAGAGACACCCCCAAATGTATATGAGTTTAGGCCAAACTACGAAGTGCCTAGATATAAAATACAGCCATCCAAGACTACTATCGAGACTTTTACAGCAACTAATATTGATATACCTGACCTAAATGAAGATGAAAGATACCAGCTATCAGAAACACCAAGGTAAAAGTAAAGCGCATAAGTTATTTATTATATTCAATTTTAATTTCATTTATATGAAGAGTCAGCAATTTCATAAATATTTCGTGCTATCGTCATATTACATAATATCAATATTTTAATACATTTTACAAGTCAGTCTAAAATAATTTGAAAATGTATTTCAACTGTCAGTAACACACTAAAAATTGCATGTTAACGCACTGCTGTTACACACACATACTATCTCAATTATCTCATTACAAGGGTATGGTAAGTATATAAATATATTTTAATAAGCCACATGTAATTTATAGAATAAATTAAGAATAACTATATAGCGCCCGCAACTAAATTTTGATGTGTAAACATCTTACGCGACGGTATGAGGGTAAATCGCGGCAAATGGGACGGAAATGTTCAAGCGGATAGGGACGGAAATGTGTAAACGGCTGTGACATCATAACCATGCGCAGTGATTTTTAGAGGGCTGCTCAAATATTTGTGCATGTCGATATATGATATGTTTATGCATCAGTGTCTAGAGTACTAGCACACTCGCTCATTTCTTTAACACTTTCAAATACTCTGTTAGTATTTTAATTTGTAAACATTTTTAGGAATAATTTTAAGCAGAAGGGCTCAATATTTACAAACATTGGAGAGCGACGAGATTTTTAATTTATGACGTATATATTTCGAATTTTACTTTAGTAGTTTATTTCACATTTTCTTCAGCGACGTGAACGAAAATGTTTTCGAAACTATGACACTTCATGATGGTGTCTTTCTTGTTCGTTGGAGATGTTCTAGGAATACCAGCAAAATAAAAGTATCAGGGTTACTATTTTAAACTCCGATTAGCTACTTTAATTGCTTGCTAATTGAATCAGTGTTTTGAATATGCCAATGACATTAATAGATGTGTGATAATCAAGTTTAATTTAGCAATGATCAATCAAAGTAGGGGCCCTACTTTGAACCCCAGGTAGTCACGGCTAAATTAATCAATGTTCTAAATATGACACATCTATTAATTAAGTGAAGAGTAGTGGCTGTGTGCATGTATGAATCATACTAAATGAAACACTTTGTATTCCATGCAAAATTTAATCCAAAAGGACTTCCTATAAAAGCATAACAGAGCGCTTTCGGCCTAAGCCATCATCAGTGTTACCTTGTCATTGTACCTGAAGAGCATATCGACGAAGAGTAAACAAACAACGCCAACAAACAACGGTCAAATCACAAATAAAAAAGTCAAAAGTCACATTTTAAAAAGTAACATAATTTTAAAGGACAATGCCCAAACCACGCTTTTCGTGGGACGACAAAATGTGTCGTTCCACTGTCAAGTCAACTTCAACGACACATTTTGTCGTTCCACGAAAAGCGCGGTTTGGGCATTGTCCTTTAAAATTATGTTACTTTTTAAAATGTGACTTTTGACTTTATAATTATTGTGATTTGACCGTTGTTTGTTGGTGTTGTTTGTTTACTCTTCAGGTCCAATGACAAGTAACACTGATGATGGCTTAGGCCGAAAGCCTCTGTTATGATTTTATAGGAAGTCCTTTTGGATAAAATTTTGCATGGAATACAAAGTGTTTCATTTAGTAACATCTATTAATGTCATACTGATATTGACACATTCAAAACACTGTTTTAATAAATTAAGACCCATTTCGCTGGATTGTCTGGAACAGACGACAAAAACTGTCCAGACGAGACAAACTTTCAACCTTCTGATTTGGACTGCCAATTTGCCAACCGAATAGTCAGTAAAGACAAGGTACGATGGGCATTACTGAGCTTCTCACCCTTCAAATCGCCTGGTACTGACGGCATTCATCGAGCCATATTACAGTGAGGCTTAGACGAGTTACTACCGCATTTGATACAGGTATTCTGGGCATACGACTACCTAGTGCTGCGCTGCATCCTGAGAGCATGGGGAGAAGTAAGAGATATGTTCATACCAAAAGCGGGAAGGATAAATTACACTGTTCCCAAAGCTTCTCAACTAATTAGCCAAATATCCTTTGTGCTGAAAAGTTGAAGAGGCTATGTGAGTGACCGCCGTCTCGCATCCTAACCAACATGCGTACACTTCGGGAAGATCGACCGACACGGCCTTGCAATCAGCAGTGAGCTGGGTCGAGAGATCGCTGGATAACAAGGAGTCCACTTTAAGTGTATTTATTTGCATTGCTAAAACTACCTTTGAAAAAATGAATGCAGCCTTAACAACAGAGATGGTCCCTTCTGCTATCAGTGGCTGGATGTTTAACATGCACCCATAGAGTCGCGCGCAAATAAAGGTGGAGGACAAGGTAGCGAGAAGCCGTTACTAGAGGCTCCCCGCAGGGAGGTGTTCTATGGCCGCTGCTATGGAACCTTGTTCTCGTATTTTGCATCACCTCAACTCTAATGAATTCTACATCAGTGCGTATGCAGACGATCTCACGATACTGTTCAATGGGAAATTTGAAGGAGTTCTGTGAAATCATATGCAACTCCAGGAAGCTAGAGGTTCAGCTTTTCATCAGTAAAAGGAGGACGGAGCCATTACGGCTTCCGACTCTCCTTAATACACATCTAAGTTTTCCATCTGAGGTGAAATACTTTGGGGTTACCCTCGATGCTAAATTAACCTAGAATCTTCATTTAGAACGAAGACTAAACAAAGCATACATATCTCATGAACAATAGTGTAGGACCGGAGGAAAAACCTGGTGAATGAAACCCGGGGACGAAACACTGATATCATAAGACCCATGATTGCCTATGGAGCCGTAGTTTGGTGGCCCAACCTTGCTTGCCGCCTTTAAATATTTTTTTAAAGGAGGTGACTCTGACTACGTTGCTAAGGCTCAGAGTTGTTTGTATACAACCTAGCATAAGATGTGGAGACACTATGCCCATCACCTGTGCGAAGAGGTACTCAGATGACTGCCACTACTGCAAGCCAGCGCAGACAGCATACCTCCCAAGTTTGTCTTCGACAAACCCTATGATATACAAACAAAATAACCCTTTAACTTTTTCGGGGATGACTGAAAATCCCAGGAAGAAGCAGGGTGCGGAATTTACTGCCGACGCGACGCTTGCGAATTGAACTCAAATGATCTATGGAGAAACACCCAAACATAGTTCAGTCTGAACTTGCTGCTAAATCCATAGCCGCAAGAGAGATTGTACGCAGGAATACTATTAAAATCCACACGGACAATAGACAAGCACTACTGGCCCTGAAAAGGTATCAACTAGCCAGGTCAGTACGCCGCGCCGCTCGCTAAAACAGAATTTCTGTTTGCTGGGTCAAAGGATAAATTGGGTTATAAAACTAATACTTTGCGGCGAATAAAATATATTATATTATGAAAAGACAGTGTAAGTACAAAACTTTGACTCTCGGGCAATTCTGAAATATATTTCGGATGCAACGTGTAGTTCGAAATATTAAGCAAGAACATAATTCGGAGTCACCAACGATCCTGTGTCATGCTCGGATATGCTAATGCTTATTATTTTTCACCAACTAAATTTGAACTAAATATCTTTCACAGGTATCACCAAATTCCAACGCCAATAAAGGCTGAACTACCAATACCGGTACATACTAAGTACAGAGAAAATACTAAGCCATTAGTCATGCATAATCAAATAGCAATTGAAGTTCCCCAATCTAGTTTGCCTCTGACTTTTAGTCCAGGTGAGTAAATGAAATATGCTTGAAAATATTTTAGTAGTGGTCATTTTCTAATACTAGAAATCTAAAACATAATGGTATGAGTAATTTAAAGAGGGAGAGAGAGAGAGAGAGAGAGAGAAAGAGAGAAATTTGATAAACAAGGATGGTATTCAAACATTTCAGATCGTGACATATTCAATTGGCTACAAGGTGCATTTTGTGCATATTGCAAATACATATAAGACAAGTGTATAAGCTTTCTGCATTCTGCTCATCCCCTCATTAAGTCGAGCATACTAACTAAAAATACTCCAATAAATGGAGGCCATAGCATTTCCAGCAGATTTTTAAATTTGAATCGTCTTAGAGCATGAGAGATCAGAGGCTTCCATTTCATGGAATCGAATATAGCAGTCTTTCTCGTTAAGCAGTTAAGAATCCACTTTGCAGATTTTCAGCTATCTATCTGCGTGACTAACTTACAAAGATACAAATATTTGGCCGCTTGCATCTACATTATTGGATGTAAATGCTTCCATATGTTTTTTCATCATCAGTGGCAAACTCACTTGCCTTGAAACTTATAAACAATTTTGTACAGTTACATAAATTGGGAAATTGTATATTTAAAATCACTTTAAATCAGTTGCACAGTTAATGCTTATTCGTTAATCCAGCAGCTAAGTGTATGGGTTTTCTTAATTTGGAAATCATGTGTTCTTAGATGCCATAATTTTTTGAAAGGATATCATATGGCTACTCTCAATATCAATATCGATATTCTCTCGTTAACTATATAGTTTGAAGCCTTGTTGGCATTACGCTGCATTACATGTTTGCATATTAAATGTATTTTCCGATATACTCATAAAACAATTTTTAGCCAGAAAACCAGCAAATAAACCGAAAGAGAGACCAAAAACCTACATTTTAGTTCACCAAGGCAAAACCAATTCAAAACAACCATCGTTCGCACTGAGGAAACCAAAGCCAGCAACAGTAGTTGATGAAAATTATATAGCACAAAAGGTATAACTTTACATGATGATGTAAATATTAGTCCTTGAATAATTTTATCAAAATAAAAAGGAGCGGCATTAAAAAAAAATATGTATGTATGTTTTTTTTTAGTTTGTTCCAGTGGTACATCCGAAACCTCACCACCATTATCCCCATAGGCCATCATATGTACCCCAGGAACCAGAGTACACAGAATCCCCTGCTCCCGTATACGAAAATACATTCGAAGCTCAATACCAAGTGACCCCAATACCCGCAAATACCTACCAACAAGAATACCAAACTCCTAATAGCCCTAAATATGAACAGCCGGAATATGGTGAAAAATTAACCCCTCCAAAAGTGGAAAAAATTCCGGTAGTTACACCAGGATCAGTATTGCAATACAACAACGACCATCCAGAATATTATCAGTACCAGACAGTTGCCCATAGTCCGCCTACTGCAGAACCTATATCGGCATACACTCCAATTAGAGTTCCGCAAAAAATAGTACCTCAATATCCCGACCACGTAACGTATGAAGAAGAATATCGAGTTACGCCCCATACTCCAAAATTGCAAGATACGAAAGGTAGTTCACTAGCAGAAGTTTTGAAACAGCTTCAAGACACTAATACATTGCCGCACACTTTGACTCCTGATAATATTGATAATAGCATCAAGACCCTTGTGAAGATACTAAATGCGTTGAAAGATAGGCAGGTTTGTATTAAGAATTGTATAATAAGTAGGAGGTATATAAAAGTATTTAGGGACCTCACGTATTTTCAACACGCGTGTGATATTAGTCAATTCCTAGCTAGGTTAACTGTGCTTTTTTCTCATTTTCATAGGGGGTCTATATGTTATGCAATGAGCATTTAATGATGGCTATTAAGACAGGAGCATCATAGTTACGAT
>MU185785.1:0-25060 GCA_016904865.1 Pissodes strobi | reverse complement strand
TAGGTATAGGACATTATTCATGAAATATGTCTAGAATTCTCCGCAAAATCCAAATATGCAATAATATACTGGGGGTTCCATTTAATATAAAAATATTTTTTCTGTCAGTCTAATTTGGAACACCCTGAATATCTACATTTTATGTCAGAATATGCGCGATCGAAAAATAAAATCGACGGGTTCGAGTGATTTTTAAAAAAAATTGTGGACTACGAGATAATGAATTTGTTCCATATTTTAGCCCATCACTGTATATCTATCTGTATATGGTAAAAGCCATGAAATAATTTAGAAGGTAAGAAATTAAATTGATAATATGGGTATGATATGTTGTATTCAGGGCTTTTCGGTAAAGCACCTTCATTCTACCTTTAACGATCAAAATAATAAGACACTTAATATTCTAAAATTGGAGTTTTTGTTTAATCATCACGTCCTGCTTTTAACCAATAACACATATTTTAATAACGAAGGCAGTGTTGAATGAGAGGCTATAAGGTACAAGATGTACAAATAATGTACAATGCATTAAAATAAGGATTTAATGTATGCTTTTATAGTAATAAATAATATCCTCTTCAATACGATAGTTATTCACCAATGTAAGCATAGATATGTTAATTTTAAATTAATGGCCTGTACTCTACAATGTACAATGTACAGGGTCATTTATGGCCCTCCTTCTTCTTTGTACTTCGCCCCGTATAAAAAAATAAATACAAAAAAGGTTTTGTTTTAGAGGTGTCTCTGTATTTTTGAACAACGGTTAAATTTAATATTTGGTTTTTAATTGGTTGACGAAGGTGTCTATTTATAATGAATAATCCGGTACATATGGGTATACAACAAAATGTTAAGTCACTTTTAAAATACATTTTTTCAATGATATATAATATCATAATTCAGATTTTTCTACGTTTAAATACATGAAAAGCTTAGCAACCTCGTCAAATTTTACTTAGTTTCTTAAAGTAAACAAATAATGCGGCCATCACATTCCATGATCTATGGGACGCACGGCCCTTTTTAGTTATATTGTTCTGTAAAAAATCACGCTTGATTTTTTGTAAATGTATATTGTCACACCGGGGTTCTTTCTCCTTATTTCACACCTAATTTTGCGTCGCGTATGTTACCTTTAGGCCTTTATTCTACATTAATTTACATGTTTCTGGATACATAGCATATTTATCGAAAAATCAAAATAATTGCACGCATTTATTTTCTTTGGTTTACTTAACTAAGTAATTGCACACCAGGAGCGGAGTTATAAATACACTAAATGTTTAATAAAAAAAAATACGGAATAAAAATGTTTAATAAACCTAGATATTATAAGCCTTAAATTATAAGACCAATAAATACGAAAATCATTAAATCACATTCATGTTCATTCAACAAAAAAAGAATGCTCCTAAATTAAATTTTACTTTATGTTTTATTTCTCAACGCAAAAATTTGCTTAACTACTCTGCATACTCTAAAAATTAAAAAATATATATTTAGGAACATTATCTAGCTATTATTTTGACGTAAATTAGCAATAACAATGCCATCTAAGAGAAATAATTTATAACTTTTGAAAATTTGGGTACAGAGTCTTAATAGACATCCAATTATAGATCAAAAGAGTTCTCACCCCTCAGGAGGGTGCTTCATCCCCTTTTGCTTCAAAAACCACCCCATAATGGTACCTCCTGCTAGTTTTTTAAATTTTTCTCGAAAACTGTTACCCTGACGAGAAAAATTAATAGAACTTAAATAGCTCTTTATAAAATTCTGCATCATTTATGTTCTATACTTTTTTTACCTACATAGACCCCTAATCTCAGAAATGATGTTTGAAATTGGTTAATGCTAGAAAAGTGAAGAGAAATTCCATAAAATTACATGGTTATCAATGGCTAAATAGGTACAAAATCTTAATCGCGTTGTTCGATTCTCTGCCATGGTGTTGTGTTTGCCGCCATGCAAAATAGGCCAACAGTTGTGTGTTTTCGTGATTCGGGTATAAAGCTCATCAATAGTTGGTATATAGAAAAAGCGGAAAATGAGAAGGAAAAAGGTCTTCTTCTTCTTCTCTTCTCCATTAGCCTTCTGTCATCCACTCCTGGATATAGGCCTCTCCATACATCTTCCAAGTTTGACGATCTTGGGCTTTGTGGTACCAGTCTCGGCCAACGGCTGACCTAACATCGTCTAACCATCTTCTCTGTGGTCGACCTCTGCTCCTTTTAATTTCTATTGGCCGCCAGTGGGTAACTTTGTTTGTCCATCTGTCACTGCTCTGTCTTGCGACATATCCTACCCAGCTCCATTTAAGTCGTGCCACGAATTGTTAAAGCTGCAGCGACCATAATTCGTGAAGATATTCGGAGCGCCGCATATGATACAACTGAATATCCCGACTTAACAAACTTCACAGAAGTGGCAGATGAACTGGTTCCAGAAACACTAAGAACCCTTTTAAGCATAATTATTTTCAAAAATAAGAAAACCAAAAGTGAAGGTATTTATAGAAAATATACCGCAATTGCGCATTCAATTATAATGGCAACAAGACCTCGCTCCTTTGTGTCTCCAATACTGCTTGGTCTGGCAGTGTACTTGATTCCAGAAATATTGTTCATGCTGTGTCCAATTTGGCTTTCTGTTCTAGTCATAGTGACGTGTCACAGTTTGAAAATTCTGCTGTAATCTCCTGGAACCCCGATATTGACAAACATTCCTTTTCACAATTTATATTTGATAATGCTGATGTAAACATCAACACTATGACTGGGAAGGGAACGTTCCATGCGATGAGTGGAATACAATGTATTACACCACATAATGCGGTAAGTGATAATAAGATTGTCAAATTATCAACCCCATCTGCGACTGAGATTGCTAATAGTAGACAAGTACAAATCCAACATTTTGAGCGACAGAGGATATTCCCCTACAGAAGGTGTACTTTGATGATATATATTTAAACAAGTTTCGGGACCTGCAAGTCATGATTTGGCTTGGATATTTGGTAAACTCTTGCAGGTACCTTCTTTTCCGTCGTGGCAAGGAGGCTTCATGGATGCGGTGACACACAGTTTACCTTATACTAAATCTAAAATCATTGCATTGTCCTTTCTTAATGAACCACCTTCAAATTATAACATAATATTTAGTGTTAAAATATGCCGCAGAGGCGATCAAAAAGTTGGATCAAACTTCTTGTGTTGTGACGTTCGATCAGCCACTTTATATTAAAGATAGGGACATTGTTGCCTCTGTGAATTCTGGAGAATTGTCAAACGTTATTGTTAGATTGGTCGGTTTTCATTTATTAATGTCATATTTAGGCACCATCGGTTATGTTATGAACAACAGCGGACTGTCCGATTTGTGGTCTATAGTTTACGGAGCAGCATCAGTATCTCACATGGTTTCTGGACATGCATATGCTCGAGCTATAAGAGCACATTTGCTAACATATGATGCAGGTACTCTAATTAGCCAAACTGCTATTAAGGAAGCTTATAATAGTCCCACAGTAGTCGTCATGGGACAGGATGTTGACCTTCTCATACTCATAATTGCTCTTTGTCCTTTTGATAAAGACATTCGATATCTAAGAGATGTTCAAGGAAGCAACAAGAAAAGGGCATATAGTTCACTCGATATTCAGAACTCGGACGTCCTTCATAACTGTAAAAATAATATATTATTTGCTCAGGCATTCAGTGGATGTGATACGACGTCGACATTTTTTGGCAAAGGAAAAGTACAAACTGTAAACTTGATAAATACTAGAAGGGACTTGGACGATGCTTTGAATATATGTAATAATCCATCATCGATGAAGCCTGACATTGTACGAGCTGGAGAAAAATCACAATAGGTTTATACAAGACACCTCGTACTGTTACATCGTTAAACCAATTTAGATTCATTTCATTTAATAAATTTGTTGGTCAATCTAATCATGCAGTGCTATTATTTAAATTACCACCTACATCTGCTGCTTTAGAACAACATTCGTATCGCGTTTTCCAACAAATTCATTCCTGGCGTGGAGAAATTTTGAAGCCTAATGAATGGGATTGGAAAACAATCAGGCAAATTTTGGTGCCAATTCCTACAACTGAGATACCAGCTCCTACTTCTATTCTTAACTTAATATCTTGCAGTTGTAAAAAGGGTTGCGGAAAACGATGCGGTTGTGCTAAGGTTGGATTAAAGTGTTTAACGATGTGCTCCAATTGTCATGGACAAGGATGTCTTAATTCAGTGGTAGAGGAAGAATTACCTGAAGATATTCTAATCATGGAATAAACAGCGGTTAGTTTTTGATGGATTAGGCCTCATGGGGAAACCACTTTAAAAAAAAAACGTGCCGGGGGCTCTACCTCAGCGGTGGTGTGGAAACGGGCTAGAATATAAAATATCGTTTTATCTGTTTTTGCGCGACTGCAGTATTCAACTCATATTTGTGAAGTTACGGCTCGACATAGGGAAAAATTGTATAGGACATAAACGATGTACAATTTTATAGCGAATAATTTAAGGTCTATCCATCTTTATCACCAGGGTAACAGTTTTCGAGATAAATTAAAAAAACTAACAGGAGGTAAGATTAGAGGGTGGTTTCTTAAGCTAAAGGGGATGAAGCACCCTCCTGTGAGGTGGGAACTCTTTTGATCTATATTCACTTGTCTCTAAGGAGTTCGTATCCAAATTTTTAAATTTTTATAAATTATTTCTCTTGAAAAATCTAATTTACGTCGACTAATACGGAAAGCTCGATTTTTAAATTGGAATTTTCATCATGAAGCTTTTTCGTTATCTCGACTACTTTTAAACCGTTTTACTTCGTTTTTCTGGTTATCCAACTACCTTCCAAAAAATAAACAAAATGGTGATTAAGAATAACTAAGACAGTTTCATCATAACATTTCCATTGAAATTGGAGCATTACGAAATTAAGACCCAATTCAAAAAATCTTATTAGGCGTTCGTTTGTATTTTTATACTTTTTATTTGTGCCGTTTTAATATAAGTTTCTCGTATTTCTTTGAAATATTTCTGACCATTCAAATTAGCAAAATGGTGTTTTCTGTATACCCTCAATCAAAAATGAAAGTTTCTCATCACTAAGATTTTTCTGAATATCAAAAACGTTTAGTATTTTGTTTTAATAAAACATTTTTCATTTCATCATGTAAACACTATACCCCATTTGAGGACTTTCTATATATCTGAAGGCATAATCGAATCTCTTTCTATACATAATTATACTGGGTGTTCATTTAGTGTGTAATTTCTTGAAATCTTGTTACCTACAGATAGAGAAAAAATTTAAAAACTAATTTTTTTTGGTTATCAAAGTTGCATATTTAAAATTATTTTGAACTATACAGATACTTAACAAAATCGGGACAACTAAAATTAAAATGTTTCTTTATTTGGACATTATATTACGTTTATGCCGTTTTGAGTACTTTTCAAAATATGGAGTAACGTCATATAATGTTCGTTTTCTGTAATATCAACGGTTTCTAAGATAATAATATTTAAAACACCTTTGTTACATTTTATGCTGCTTGAAGAATTTTATTCAAATTTTCGTATTTATTATTTATATTTTCATCTACTTAAGCATATTACTTTTAAAATGCCCCACTACTGACAAGAAGTGTCAGATAGATTTATTCAACAGATTTTTAATTATAACTATCCGGAAAAGTTTATCTTATATTTGAAATCCATGAATTTGGCATATTTATTAATTTTTTTTATGGTAGTGACACACACACTAGAGGGAGGTCTTATGGCACTCGACCAGCGCCAGCGGTGTGTGTGCAAATATGTTGATTGGCACGGTCCTTGAATAGCTGTAGGTTGTAATTTGGGAGAAACAGATGTCCTGGGAGTGAGTTCTACAGTGATGCTGTGCGTCAGACAAAGGATTCCTCGTAAAGCGACGTTCTAGTTGTACAACAAATGGGTGTGCCGTCTGGCGCGACTGTCTGACAGGCGTTGCTGAGAGCGGGATGATGCGAGCCAAATCCTGGGAACATCTGTCGTGAAAATATCTGTAAAACAATGATATCTCGGCCACATGTCTGCGGTGTTCCAGACTATCCAGATCCTGGATCAACTCCGGGTCGCTGACGAGGCGCACATCAACACTTTTCTGAACGAAATCAAGCAGCTTTAGAGCGTGCTTGGGTGCAGCACCTCAGATGTGTGAGCAATATTCTCAGCACAGTCTTATTTGCGCTTTGTAGAGCAAGAGCGGCTGCTGCAGCGTATACAGTTTTTGCCGCGAAATAGCGCAGCAAGCTTCTGCGAGGCTGATTTTGCGATGTTAGCAACGTGGTTATGCCAGGATATATTGCTGTTGACCGAGACACCCAGTAGTCTGATTGACGAGGATGAAGGAATGGTCGAACCTGCCATATTGATATCAGGGCCCGCCGTATTGGCTTTTTGGAAACGTGGCTCCTTGGGTTTTTGCTGCATTGAACTGGACCGAATTCCTGTCGCCCTAAGTTCGACCTTTCTCCACATCTTGATTAATTGTTGTAATCTGCTCCTGTCTGGGGTGATAAGTCTCAGTCGCTGGTAAAGGTTTTTCTGATCTAAATTGGGAGATATGAGTACTGTCATCTGCAAAACTGTAAACAGGATTATTGGTTTCGGCTAGCAGGTCATTATTATAGATGAGAAACAGAGTTGTTGAAAGTATTGCGCCCTGAGGCACTCCCGCATTAATGGTTAATGTGAAATTTCTCTTCCCTGCTTTAGAACTGCAACAACAAATACGAGAAATTTAATAAAATTCTTTGAGCCACATAAAATTTAATATTGGTTTTTAAGTGATATTACCTCAGAAACCGTTGCTTTTAACGTTTGTTGAGTCTGTACTAGCTTACAAAGAATTACACATTGCGTATGGAAACGCTCTACTCACTCAACTACAAAGTTTACAGAATAAATATAAGTTGCCTCACTCACTGTTGGAACTTTGATGCATTGAGGTCACAATCCTTAGATACCTGCATATTCTGTAAACTTTGTACTTTGTACCGTCAAATACCGTGAACAACTGTGTATGCGCATGCATCGGTGGTGGCTGGCTCCTCGAGCGGGACGAGGGGAAGGGGTCTAGCCGGTTTTGCGTGCTTCGAGAGTGCGGGAGCTCATATTTTATGAGTAAACTTTGTCGCTACTCACTAACTAAATAGAATTTTGTTAAGGCACCATAAATACTTATAACGGCCGAAATAAAGACCATACTAATACAAATAAAAAAGTCTTATAAAGCTTTTTTGATTTGGATCGCAATTTCGCTATGGCCCAGTAAATTTGCCAAAAATATTTGAGATATCGAAATATTTTCATCCTGAAAATTGCATTTTAAAAACCGGGCTTTACGTACGGCAAAAATACATACTTGTATGAATCTTTGACGTACAGTATACAGCTAAAATGTACCATTAATTTGAAGAGCGTAAGGACTGATGTGTTATTTATTATTGCTGGTATTCTGGAAGTGTAGGCGTGAAGATTCGGTTTATCTGGCGGACCAGCTAAGTGCACTCTGTTTATGTTAGAAGTCTGATCAGACGTGGTTAACCGATAAATCATGCAGCGCACTGCCCGAGAAGATCAACCGTCTGTTCTTCTCGGGCACCGCCCCAGTTTATTTTATACTCGTCATCTGCTGACGTTACCCTACTTACAAAATCTGTAACTACGGATTTTGCCCTACTTATGCATACAAAGTTTTCTCGGATCGTCCGGCTAATTTTTATACCGCCCAAATTAATTGACCAAGAATCGATTAATCGATTTGAAAAGAGTTGCAGAATGTATAAAGGCATAATCATATCACTCTTGATGATATACCTACGTTTAGAAAAACGACATTTTTTATATTTTTCATTTTTGTAAACCTTGAGAGTTACTTTAAAAACCATCCAAAGGAACTAAATTTATTTGTTGCAGGTTTGGCATTATTGCGACTTAAATGGCGGACAGGCTTCATTTCTGTGTCCTAATGGAACCATTTTCAGTCAAGTCGCGCTCACTTGCGATTGGTGGTACAACGTCAAATGTTCATCCACCGCTCAGCTGTACGTTTTAAATGAGAGATTATATAAATACATTATTCCCTTGTCACCCAAGTTCCCTGAAGATTACAGTGGACCACTTGTTGATAAGTAAGTTCTATTCATCGCAATTGATCAGCCTTTTTTCTCTTCTATATTTATATCTGAGACCATATGCGCAGTAGGTACCTGTTTATCTTAAAAGTGTATGTTTGCACATCTCTCTAGTGTATTACTTAAGAAAAATATACAACTATCGTGATGATATTGACTGAGGGTGCACATTAGAAGTGGGGAGAGTTCATCACTACTAATTATGTTAATTATTGTTGAGCTTTTTAAATATTTGTCTCAATCACACATTGTTATTATTTGCTCGCTCTATGTAGTTAAGTTCTGTTCTATCGTTAATTTTCTTTATTTTGTACAGATTTTTTCAATTTAGTTGTTCGAGGGTTTCGATTTTGGAACTTGAATTATTTTAATTATTGTAATTTCTCTTTACCATTTAAACTTATTTTATTTTGCGAGAGGGGGGGGGGGGGGGAGACATATTTCTTCGATTGCTGACTGGCAATATTTCCACTCATATTTATATAGGCCACCGAAGAAATTGTCCATAAATTTCTTTCAATGAAATCGTATCACTTACCGGCAACAAACAACCGCACGTACACACATAGAAATATATCTGCTTCCAACTCAAGACGCATGCTGTCATAATAGGACAGAATTAACATTTTAATGAAATTATACTATTCTTTTCAGATACTTGGCGATGAAATTTCAAGAAATGGAAGAAAAGCTGAAGAAACAGAAAAAAGGTAAAGGAAACACCGATTCGAAAGAAAACGAAGATTCAACCGAAAGTGGCGAAACAGAAGAAGCTGAAGACAGTGATTCCTCGAAAGAAGAGTCACAAGTGCTCCAAGAGACTGAAAAACTGACCACTGATTCGAATGAAACTACAGAGACAACAACGACAAATGCTGAATCTTAGAACATGACTAGCATGTATTTATTAAATGACTGAACATATTTTATAGAATCTTTAAGCGAAACGACTTGAATATTTCCTTTGATAATTTATATTTCAAACCAAGCAATGTTTTCCTTAAAATTCTAATAATTGTTATCATACCCGATTACTTAATATGCGTGAGGGATATTCTACTACAGTCCCACATCCTAGTTTCTGAGATTTATATCGAACATCAGTTTTAAAATGTTGAACCGCTTAAAAATTCTGTTTTTGGTATACTTATTTATCAGTTCAGATATCAGAAAAGGTTTTCTAATAGGTATATTGGGCTATTTCTGAATTGTTTACTTGTAACCAGACCTATTAAAGAACCAGTGGCGGCTCGCTTAATACACCAAGTGAATCAATGATTCACCTTAGATTTTTCCAACTTATACTATTTTTCAATTACAATCACTAAAGCATAGTATATTGTTGTTCAGTCGCTATGAATAGAAGATAAAATCAGAATAATTTATTGTATATCGGTATATTTCTCAAAACGCGGCAACATTGTCAAAACGAGCGAAGTTTATTTCCATTCCATGTCGAATCGCCTTTCGCCTTGATTGAATCAACTCCCGCTGTGACGATGCAGTTGTTTTCCTTGGTTGCCATGACAATGCACCATACTGTCTGCATATTATAGATAAGCGCTTGTGGGAATGACACCACCTCGATAGCAATATTCATTTCGGAGTTGGGATATGAAGTGTTTTTAATTCGTGTTTAACAGTGGTGACGTTGCATTTGCGTATAGGTGCGTGCATTACTTTTGAAATTTTTGTTTGTTGTTGGTTTTCGGTTCGTTTTTCGATAATAGAATTAAATAAAAATTACTTTACATTTTCCCGTTTATGATCTGGTGTTCTTTTTTCTTCTTAAAATCTGTAGGTAAAATTATGTAAAGTTAAATTTGGTAGTAGGTACTTTCGCTGGAGTGGGGGGGAGGAGGTAATTAAATTTGATTTACCAGTTCTTATTGTCACGAGCCGCCACTGTAAAGAACTGTTGATTTAATAACCTAATCTCCAAAAGTCCTGTTAACCGGACAATGTTCAGAAACATTATCTGAGAATGAACGTATAAGGTATTAAGAAATGCTAATGTAAAAGCACTTAATATATTTAGGGTTTGATACATTATAGATAGAAACTAAATGTTATATTTTTTATAGTACTCGTTATGCTATTCTCGTGAACACCAAAGTTTTTTCACTTCTGAATTGAAGAAAAGTACTGCCTAAGCCACGGAAGTGATTTGGTCAACTTAGGGAAACGTACTTTAATGAATTTGTAAACAGATGCTTCGGCAAGGCTATTTGGAAATTCCTCCGCGAACCAGAATATCCAGCAGCTATTAAGTGAAAACTTCTATCAGATTAAATAGGAGCTCCTTCTACAACTTGAAATTACTCAGTACCTAGTCAATATTCTTTTATTTGCATTAGCTAGGAAAAATGTTAAGTTAGGAGAATGAACTCTTCTGTACGAACTCTACAAAACAAAGTATTAAGATGTAATGCAAACGACGAATTGCATAAAATCATATCCGATGAAAGACAGAGAAAATTAACTTTCGACATCTTTAAGCCTAGAAAACTATTGAAGCAGTCAGGCAAAGATTTCGTCTACATAACTCAATCTACCGGCCAAAGCAAATGTTATCATATTATTGATGGTGTATCAGAGTAAGGAATATTATGAATAGCAAGAAAAATAACTATATTTAATCCACCTAAAATGTGAAATATAGTAAAGAATGCTGATAGCGACGTAGACGTAGAACTATAGGAAGACGAGTGACATCACTGCGTCAGATGTCGCGAAAGGTGCAACGTATGTTCATTATTCCTCGAGTTAGAAATATGTATTTCACACGCGTCGTATTCATCGGACCTAACCTGCATATTACCACACGTTTTGAGCACTCGAACATCGCCTCATAGATAGAGGAAAAAGCTAGAATTGTAGAGCGAATTTACCCAGAAATGGCCTCCAATAGCAGGTTTCTTTTGGACCCATTTCTTACAGCTAACAATTTATATCGTTCTACGATATTGAAGTGGCGAAGTGATGTGATATCGCAAAAAATACAATCAACGCCTTCAATATAAACTGCTGTTAGTTAGAGTATCCTAATTCTTTTCGGACGGGACGGATCCGATTATTTCATAAATATTAGGTAAGCACCTAGGAAGTTCTTAAATTAAACGTCCCATATATTACTAAAATCTTAAATTCTACCGTTCTAAAGATTCGTTTAACTAACGACCGGTTTTTATGCATCAAATATTGTTGGGATTCACACGATAAGTTTGTATCAAAAAATATTTACAAAAATATTTTTCTCGTAAGACTTATAGCTATCAGTTGCTTGTCTTCAAATGAGCATGGGAGCATATTCTAGGATCTTTACTCTCATTTTTTATATTGATTACTACCTAAATACATTTTAGCTGCCAAGCAAAACAACATTCAAGTAATAAAAGGCGAGTATTTTCATACAATCATGAAAATTATTAAGACACAATAAAATCCCCTAAAACTAAAGATATAAGCAAAGTTTGTTAATAAATTTGCCAGTGTGTGTGTGTCTAAAAACCATATTGAGAACTTTTTATTAGTTCCAATATAAAGTGACACTTGTTTTAACATAAAGTACATACATCAGATATTTGATACAAACCTTAATAAGAGTGCAAATCGCATTTTTTTAAGTCTTCAAGTGTAAAGTTCCTTATATTTGAAGGATAAGAAACTAAATGAAAATTACTTATTCTAAATAAACCTTCACCCAATTATGACATTTCAGTGAACACATATCGGCAACATTGTTTATTTATTCCTATAGTAATGTTATGTCGTAAACAATAGAAATTATGTAGGTTTATAATTCAATATGTTACCAAAAAATTTATAATTAAAAAGTAAAACGGCGTTCCATAAAAAAGTGTACCTACCTGTACCTATATACTGGTAAGAATTAATTTTCGATTTTCTTAATAGAGTACAATTGTATGTACAATACCTAAGTATTTAGATAGATACTCTGCATCTGCATTCCTGAAAATTATTTTTACCTTCGGATTTATTATAATAGTTATATAAGCATTTAAATTATGCGAATAGAAACTTACTGGTTTCAGTTGGTATCGCAACTAATTATATTATTTCGAAAGTGTTAAAACAAATGTGTTTTATCACTTAATATCATGAAAACAAATGTATTTTATTACTTAATATCATGTTGTATTTTATAATAAAATGAAATTGCTATAAACCATTAAAATTTTGTAGTACATTCGGCTACATATAAAACAATTAGCCTAAAATTCTGACTAAGCTAATTAACGTCAACCCTTACAATCCGAATTTAAATATAAAAAGTTTTTAGACTAAAGCTATAAGAAACGCTGCCTAGTATAATGGGCATTGGCACTCCCACTTCCGGATGTGGCGCTATATCGAAATTATAGCTTTCAAATTGTTAGAGGATGGATCATTGCATCGTCTAAAAATTATTATAATCAATTTAGAACTGTTTATCAATAAATGACATATTAGAACGATCGTGTCGGTCAAGTATTTAGTAACTATTTATTTCTAGAATATATTCTTAAATTTTAAGTTAAGTAAAATAAGAGTCAAAAGATGTTTTTGTTTGTTTATAAACCGATATAAATAGATTTGTTCGTTAAAAATTGTCTTTTATTACAATATATTTCGATTGCCGATTGTTCCCTTTAACAGCTCACATGCCCCATGATTTGCGGTACAACAAATTAAACTGCAAGTTGGAGAGACAGTTGTAACGATCTACTGCTGGGACTTCGTATTGTATCGATATACTGTACGGACTGGATTTAGCGGGGTCTCCAGCAGACGAGCCCGCACGCGTTTTACTTCGTTTACCGTGTTTTATTTTACCTACTGGTCGATTAGTCTGCTTTATATCTACTGGATATTTAGTAAAGACTTATATAAGCCTAGTGCGCTCAATTTTCTAGTCGCCGGGGACGTAACCCCGGCAACAACCCTTATTTGCCCCGCAATGACGGACATGGAGGATGACACCTCTTCTGTCCGGTCAGAGGACTCCCGTAGTGGCCCGCCTAGTGATGCGGTGTTAAACCGTACTCGTTACATCTACACATCTACAAGCGACTAAATATAACTATTGCAGAATGCAAAAAATGCGCGTGCTCAGTTACACACATGAACACAGAAGACATAATGCCAAATCTGCTTATGCCCTTAAGCAGATTTGGCACCTAAGAGAACAACATAACCTACCCCCCTCAACATCCTCTAGAAAGTCCTCAATCAAGGCTAAAATCGACACCGGCCGAAAATCGCAAAAACGGCAAAAAACTCTCAATGACAGCTCGGATATGGAAGTCGAGCAAAACACATCGACAAAAGAAGTGTCAGAAAAAAGCCCTGGCGACAACCAGCCTGCAGCGACCGTAACCTTGGACAAGGTCAATCCGAATGCGCGTCTAGATTCTGCGCTCCTGATAGGACGAACCGACACTGAAGGGTTTAAAATACCCTTAAAGACTATACCCTTTAAGAAAAATGTCAAAGAGGTTAGGCTAGACTTTAGCGGACCCTCGAGCATCGAAACTACTAACCAATATGACGTATTATCCGACTTAGACGACGCCGACGATGCACAAAGTGTTAATTCTTCGTCGAACGTAAGCAACAAAACAAAGAGAGTCCCTACCCGCACTAGCACACGCATTAAGCAGAAAGCTCAATCGGTATTGAAAACTAAACCAGGGCCACCACCCCCCGTAGTTATGGAGGGTAAGTTAAAAGCGCACTCGGCGTTATTAACCGACATGAAAAATATGCAAATTCAAAAATTTTCAATAAAATATGCTAGAAACATCACAATATTTTATTTCGAGCACGAAAAAGACTGGGCTACCTTCAAAAGGGTCATGGATGACGAAAGTATTAAATACCACACGTATGCAGAGAAAAACCAGAAGACGAGTGCATACGTACTCAGAGGACTCGACGGCGATATTCCCGTGAACGAAATTAAAAAGTTCATCACGGATGAATACCGATACAATATCAAAAACGTCTTCGAGATGAAAAAGACTCGAGAACCGCTATACCTTGTAGTTACAGAGGCTTCTTGTAACACTCAAGAAAATTCAACAAGATATTAGAACAATTATGAATATCAGAATAACATGGGAACACAGAAGAAACACTCGCCCCATTATGCAGTGCAGGAGATGTCAGGGGCATGGACACTCCAGTCCTTCTGCACTAAGAACTTTAAGTGCAGCAAATGCGCAGAGGCGCATGAAATTACGTCCTGCAACAGCACCACAGTTAAGTGTGCTAACTGTGGGGGCCCACATCGAGCAATCGATTTAGATTGCCCGGTATACTTATTTAAAATAAATCAATTGCAAACCAACAAGCAACCCCCTAGACAATTTAAACCAGCTCCCGCGCCCGCCACGCCGTCCTGGCAGGGGCGCGGGCTTTCAGGGAACCAAGGCCGGGGTACAAAAAGAAGTACGGACCCGCAACCGGAACCCCAAGCACCCCCTCAACGCCAACCCCAAGGTAGAAGAGCACCACCCCCTGAGAATTACGACAAAGAATTCCCTAATACGCTCAAGGCTTCGCAACAGACGAAATCCGCGCCACAAAGTAGCGGGGTAAGTGGCAATGCAAATAACGCACATAACATGATCACAAATTTAACAAATGTTGTCAACAAAATTAACTCACTTTTTAACATATCAGAGCTGTATTTCGCGCTCGACGAATTCAGCAGCATGCTTGAAGCAGAGTACAAATAATATCGAGTAGATTCACTTAGCAAAAATCGTTTGATGTTTTTAGATCAAACGCAAAAGCCGCAGCACGGTAAAAAATTAGTTTTTACCCTACCTGCAGCAGCGAGCAGTCTGTGAGGGGAGATTCAAAAAGTATTAGCTGATGCAAAATTATTTCCTCGGTTATTATTTGATACACGATATTTCAAAGGGCTATTAAGGTAATTTTCAATACGTGATTCAAATGAATAAAACTATGTAATAAAGTTATACAAATTGGTAACGTATACTAAATTCGAAAACATTATAAATAAAGGTAATACCTATTAAAATAATTTATTTGACAGGTTGTAACTTGATTCATCTATTAAAACATGTATAAAGCAGAAGGTTCAAAGTAAGTACCTGAGAAATATTGTGGGAATTTAAATATAAAAAGGACAAATTAAGCTAGTAAAGTAAATTTATTAAGCTTCTTAAAAGTCTAAGCACTTCATTACTCGCGCTACGAGTATTTCTCTGACATTTTCTGCGAAATCGTCAGTTTTCGGAGATGGCTTTGCGGACGGAGTTGTCCTCTACTACTCTAGCTGACTTATTTGGCGTCCTCTTTAACATAGCCAATTAACCGGGTGCATTTCTCAAATGATTGGCTGCATTTGTGAGAATTTCTCTCATCGCGCTACGTCTGCCGTAGTACTTTTAACATTGAAAATGTTTCTGTTTTGCTGTTATGGGGCATCAAATTGCGAAAAAGTGCATGCTACATTTACCACACATGATGTCATATGCGTGATGAACTACTAACCCAAACTACCCAAAAGTAATGAAAAGCACCAAAAAGAACTAAATGTATCGGAACAGATTAAAAAAATTAAAGTAAGACTAACTAAAATTATCCGAACTTTTGCAGCTAACCAAAACTAACCAAATACATTAAAATTTGTTATAACGTATCGGATCCGGTTCAAATTACTAAAATAAATTGGAACTAACTGAAACTAACCGAAAGTTGAGTGAACAACTAACCAAAAGCACCAAAAACGCCTAAACCGTATCGGGCAAATTACAAATATTAAAGTAAGTTAAAATTAACTTAAATTAACCAAATTTTGGCGACTAACCAAAACTAACCGAAAACATTAAATTTGATTGTAACGTATCGGAGTCGGTTTAAGTGACTAAAATGAATTAAAACTAACTGAAATTAAAGAAATGCCTTTTTAACATTATAATAGTTTTTAACATAATTATAAAAAAAAGGTGCCGATATGAAGACCTAAAAAATTACCCTCCAGTTGTAGATAGGAAAATGTATTAATATATAACTAGCCATGACGTTGCGGTAGATAATAATTCTAACCTGTTCCAAATTAGCCCGTTCTTTCGCTTTTGCTTACTTTTAGTTAGTTTTGTTTAGCCGTTTAATTAACTTTCGGTTAGTCTCAGTTAGATCCTATTTATTTTAGTCATTTGAACTGACTCCGATACGTTATAATCAAATTTAGTGTTTTTCGTTACTTTTGGTTAGTCGCCAAAGGTCTGCTCGTCTTGGTTAGTTTTAACTTTAATTTTTATAACCTATTCCGATACGTTTTAGTGCTTTTGGTTACTTTTGATTAGTTTTGGTTTGTCATTCAATTAGATCTCTGTTAGTTTTAGTTGGTTTTTATATATTTTAGAATTTAAACCGGTTCAAATACGTTACGAGTGTAATTAATTTTAATGTTTTCGGTTAATTTTAGTTAGCCGCCGAAATTCGGCTAATTTAAGTGAGTTTCAACTTACTTTAATATTTTTAATCTATTTTGATTTATGGTTTCGCTTTTCTGGTTACTTTTGGTTAGCTTTGTTGTTTAATCAACTTTCGGTTAATTTCAGTTCGTTTAAATTTATTATAGTCATTTGAACCAGTTCCAATACGTTATTACCAATTTTACTGTTTTTGGTTAGTTAAGTAAAGTCGCCAAAATTCGGTTAATTTGGGTTAATTTTATCTTACTCCAATATTTTTTAATCTATTACGAAACGTTTTAGCCGGTTTCGGTGCTTTTAGTTTCTTTTGGCTAGTCATTCAATCAGCTTTCGGTTACTTTCAGTTAGCACCAGTGTTACCAGGTCTACTATTTTTATAGTAGATCTACTATTTTTGACCTTTGGCTACTATTCTACTTTCTTCAAGGTAAATTCTACTATTATTTAGAGAAAAACAGAATACTTGATTAAATATCCTAAAACTAAAGAAAAAATCAAAAAATTAAATAGAAATCTTAAAATTCTAACATAACATCTTAATTATTTTTGTGCAGTGGGATTACGTTGTTATTTCTGTGCAGTTTTAAAAGATGGCACCACCACCACATATAGGGGATTCACCGGCTCGTTTTTTTGAATCGTTTAAAGGTCATTAGCATTTTACTTGCGAATACGACTTGTCCAGTGATGCCACAGCTACCGATTTATCGGTAGATCTACCGATTTTGGATAGTGTCTACCGATATACCGATTTTCGCCAACATTCTACCGATTTTTCATTATTATAAAAAATACCATAAAATTGTCTAAAAACGTCTTTACTTAAATTAAAAATCTAACATTATTAATATTTTAGGGCATATTTCTACACCTCGTTTGCCGATTGCCTGGGAATTACATAGAATCGTTAATTCATTGCTTTTCGATGAAAGGTGATTCGGTGATTCCCTTGGTTGCGTTCATTAACCCTTTAACATCGGGGCTTTTTTCACATGACGTGCCATACAAACGGGAGTTTTTAAGGCCTGCGCATTCATGCGTCTCCCGTTTATTATTTTTGCGCATAACTGCGTTTCCCGACTCCCGTATAATATGCGCCTAAATGCGCAAAGCAAAAAATAATACTGGATCTTGATAAGAAACTTTAATAAAGTCGAAAGAGTTTTTGTATGTTACATCTTTATGTAAAAAACTTAAAAATACCTACCTAATAGACAAAACAAAACAAAAAAAAAAGAAAAGAAATTTCAATATTATAAAAATAAACATTTAAAAAAATAAATCATCACTTTCGCTTTCACTCTCTATCCTTTCAGTCATGAAACTGGTGTCATCTTAGATGCTCTGCGTACCCTGTTCATATTCGCTCTCCGAGCCACTGTCTGGATTAAAATTTAGCGATTCTGTTTCAGATTCCTCTTCCCAAATTTGCGCAAGCGCTTTACCTGATAAACCTCTCTTATTTTCCCTACTCATTGAGCTCAAATATACTATTTATTTAGAGAAAAAAAAACGAAAAACAAAGCACAAGCAATACGCTGTATACCCGACAACAGCTTGGTGAATACTGACGGGTTAAAGCCTGTATATAAAAGTAATTAAAATTTTTGCGCGCTATCGTGCGTCTCCAAGCTCCTAGTTAACAGGTTGATAAGCCGCCGCCGCGTGTTTCCCGATCTCAAGTACTACTTTGGTCGTTCGAAAATATGCGTCTGCCGCAAATATGGCAGTCAAAGAAATGCGCGTTCTGGCGTCTCCCGATGTTAAAGGGTTAAGTACATCGAACGACGTCCAACGCACCCGATTCCGATTAAAACGAACGGAATCAGGTGCGTCGTTCGACGTATTAAATAAACTCACTCCTGTTGTGGTAAATGGCTGGTGATTCCCCTGTTTTAGTAAATGCCGGGTAATTTCCCTATTTTAGAGAAATAGGGGAACTACTGGAATACCTTCATATAAAATTTCATTGCGTAGAAAATAGTTCATTTATTCGCTTGTTACCGTTTTACGCACACAATAAAATTTTAAATTCGAAAGCATGAGTGATAGTGATAGTAATAGTGGTGGTGAGGGTAGCAGTACAGGCATAAGAAAAAAAGCAGCTGAAGATATTTTTAAAATATGTGTTCATTTATTTTGTGAGTTTGTAATGTTTAGGTAGGTGCTTACCTATTTTTTACTAAATAAATGCATTTATAGTACATGGAAAGTGTTTTAATTCTCATATTTCAAGTAATAAACGTATCAATAAAAACATTTGCATTAAAATCATATTAACAGAAAAACTAACGATTTTTTCACGAATCTACCGATATTTAGAATCCAAATCTACCGACATTTTAACCGGACCTCTGGCAACACTGGACTTGTCAGTGTCACTTATGTGTCGGCGTGCACATACCACATGTGACATGTGGTCGGCGTATTTATTCAAAACCCACTGAATAACAGGTGTTATTGGTTTAATGTTAGTGGTTAATGGTATTAATTTTGCTTTACTTCAGTTTTACCATGAATAGGTATGTTTTTTTTAAGCTAGACAGTGAATTTGTAATCTACTATTTTTTAATCAATCTACTATTTTTTTTACATCAATCTACTACCTAACTGTAAAACTGATCTGGCAACCCTGGTTAGCACCCAATTTATTTTACTCATTTGAAGCGATTCCGATACATTATAACCAATTTAAATGTTTTTGGTAAAATTATGTCAGTCGCCAAAATTAGGTTAATTTGGGTTAGTTTCAACTAACTTTAATATTGTTAATCTGTTCCGATAGGTTTAAGCCCTTAGTGCTTTTGGTTACTCTGGCCAGTTTTGATTAGTCGTGCAATCAACTTTTTGTTAATTACAGTAAGTTTCAATTTATATTAGTAATTTGAACCGATTCCGTACTTTATAACCAATTTTAATGTGTTTGGTTAGTCGCCTAAATTCGGCTACTTTGGGTTAGTTTCAACTTACTTTAATATTTTTAATCTGTTCCGATACGTTTTAGCCCTTTTTGGTGCTTTTAGTTACTTTTGGTTAGTTTTTCAATCAACTTTCGATTACTTTCAGTTAGTTCCAATTTATTTTAGTCATTTGAATCGGTTCCGATACGTTATAATCAAATTTAATGTTTTTGGTTAGTCGTTAAAATTCCGTTCGTTTTGGTTAGTTTTAACTTAATTTAATTTTCGTAACCTGTACCGGTACGTTTAAGCCTGTATTGGTTACTTTTGGCGAGTTTTGGTTAGTCATTCAATCACCTTTCGGTGAGTTTCAGTTAATTCCAATTTATTTTAGTCATTTTAATCGATTCCGATACCTTATAAATCAAATTTAAGTTTAAGTAAATAAACTAACACGATCTCACACGCGTATGATGTCATGTGTCAAATGTAGCATGCACTTTTTCACGATTTGAGGTATAATAGAAACATTTTCAATGTTAAAATATAAGAGTTGCTTTAAAAACACAAAAGGTCATGTGAAAAATTCGCAATTATTAAAACTTAAACGGATTTTTGCTCACGCTAGTAGTGACGGGCATTTAATTTTTACCGTACTTGTTTTCTTTTCTCACTATTGTCTTTATCCATATTTAGGTAAATAACAAAATTTTAATAAAGACATATTTGTTAAACCGATTATACGTGTAATTGGAAAACTGCATATTATTAAAAAATTATTATAAATCTTAATTGATAGGGTCTTTGGGGCATCTAAACAATGAAAATCCGTCACCCACTTTTGTAATACAATAATTATCCGCACAACAATATCTCGCCATAGTAACGATCTTAATAATTATTTAATTCAACGCGACCCAACAGTACAGAATATCAAGGCGTTTGCACACTGACCGTAAATTCTCCCTCGTAGTGTAGCCACAACTGGCCGCGAACGAGATTGATCCGGATTCGCATTGAAGGTAAAAACTGTCGGCGAAATTGGAAATTTGTCTCGAGTGAACCTACCGTATATACTTATTTATACCGTGCTTGAAGCATGCAACGGAGATAAAGTAAAGATACTGCAAGGTACCTTACAGTTCTTTACCTCCGAAATTCACAAATATAAGGTGGCTTGTTTTCAATGCTCCTTCTTAATATACTATCCTGGAATTGCAATGGTATTAGAAATAAGCTCGACGAATTTAGATATTTCATGTACAAATCCAATTTTCAGATTGCTTTTTTGTTAGAAACGCGCTTAGCTACGGATTTTAAAATTAAAATTCGTGGATATGTAACTGAACGTTTTGATCGACCAATCAGAGAAGGGGGAGGCGTGATTTGCCTGATACACCGGACGCTCAAGTATAAAAGGCGGACCCACGTAAGATCGCTCATTGAACATGTGAGCGTCGAGCTGGAAGGTGGCCTGTGTGTCAGCGGCGCGTACGCTCCCCCTGATCTGCGCATAACGCAAGCTGATATCTTAGCATTCATCGAACCAGGCAAACGTTCAGTATTGATCGGTGATTTCAACGCCAAGCACACGGCATTTGGCGACAATTACACAAACCACAAAGGACGCGTCGTCCGCAATCTAATTGAAGGCAATCTGGAAGTCCAGTACCTAAGAACAGTCGATCCTACATACTATAGTGAACGTTACATCCCCTCGCACTTGGACGTGGCATTTGTTCGAGGGGTGGCAGGCGCCGCACGACCCAAGGTCATAGGCGATCTCAACTCGGACCATCTTCCAATCAGGATGAGTCTAACTAACGTTAGGCGGCCGGAAGCCGATGAAATCCAGCGGATTTCATATAAAAATCTTGATTGGAGCGTGTTTCGAGCGAGATTGGGAGACCTAACTGTCATCCCGAGGCAAATAGACTCCGTCCAAGAGCTTGAGAATGAAGTGAACACTTTAACCCGCAATATACAGCAAGTCAGAGACGCACTATGTGCGAAAGTCAGGAAGAAGCCGTTTACGGAATCTCTTCCTGATGATATCCTTCTCCTCATTAATCTCCGGAATCGAGTTCGACGCAGGTGGCAGAGGAACCGCGCTGTAAACGACCGGCTAAGGGTGAATGCACTCAATGCCCAAATAAAGAGGAATATTCGTGCACACAGGGATGCGACTTGGATGAGCTTCGTAAATGGGCTAGGCACGGGGGATGGCTCCCTGTGGAAGCTCGCGAGACAGGTTCGCAGTAGCCCAACTGACATCCACGCTATTCGCCATCGCGGCGAGGATGTAATGACCGATCAGGCCAAGGTTGAGACTTTTGCGGACTTCCTTGAGGGTGTACACAGGGAAGCACCGGATACCGAGCCATTGCACGCTCATATCACGGAGTTCATAAAGCCGTTTTCGAACTTCAAATATCCAATTCCGCCCCCTGTTATGAGTAAACTTCTTGTCACTCCAGCAGAGCTGCGCAAGGTTCTGAACCATCTGCCCAAGAATAAGGCTCCGGGGCTTGATAACATCCCCAACATCATCCTCAAAAACCTACCCCAAAAAACCCTTGTACATTTAATGCATGTAGTGAATGCTATACTACGCCTGCAACACTTTCCCAGCTCGTGGAAGATCGCGCGAATAGTACTGTTTCCTAAACGTGGGAAAGACTTGAAGCTGACGAGCTCCTACCGCCCTATTTCACTGCTTAGTACAATGAGCAAAGTTGCCGAAAAGCTCATACTGTCTAGATTTAATGAGGCCGCCCTGAGCCTCCGTGTATTACCGGACGAACAGTTCGGTTTTCGCGGTGGGCATGGCACTAACATGCTTGCCGCGAGGGTCGTGCACGACATATACGAGGGGTTCAATGAAGGGCATTGCACCGCCTTATTACTTCTGGACATTGAGAGGTCGTTTGACCGGGTATGGCATAACGGCCTCTTTTATAAATTATTTGTAAAACATGGCTTTCCGCTGCACTTGGCAGCCCTGGTCGTGTCATATCTGGCCGGGCGCTCTTTTTCGGTACGTATCGGCAACTCAGATTCAACCTTGAGGCCGATTCAGGCTGGTGTCCCGCAGGGAACAGTACTATCACCGCAGCTATTCAGCTATTACATAGCAGATCTTCCCTCCCATCCTCACTCATCCCTGGCATTATATGCCGATGACACTGCCCTCTACTCCAAAGCCCCTAGCGCGCAAGAGGCCACAAATAACATCGCTGCCTATATGGCACTTATAAGTCAATACCACTCGGATTGGAAAATCAAGCTACACGCCAGCAAAACTGAGTTAGCTATTTTCACTCGAAAATTCAAAAATACCGAAGCCCTTCCCATCATTATCAATAACACCCACATCCCTCCCAAATCCAAAGTAAAGTATTTAGGGATCATGCTTGATAAGAGGCTTACGTTTATCGAACATGTTTCCTATATTAGGAACAAAAACGATAAGTTAAGACCCCTTATCAGGCATGGTTCCTTTTTGAGCCCCGCAAACAAAATCACCCTCTACCTATCCATCACCAGACCCTTTCTTATGTATGGAGCACCGGTTTGGAGCTCTATCTCGGATTATCAAATGCAGAAACTGCAAGTAATCCAAAACCGGCACTTAAGGGCTGCGCTTTCAGCGGGCTGGTACACTAGAACCGCAGATCTGCACGCGATGTCCCATGTCGACTATGTCAGGGAACATGTAGACAAACTCGCGTGCAGATTCTTCGAGTATGGTATTCGCGGCTCGCCGAAGACTGCCAATATTGCAGACACTAAATATGATCCGAACTTTAGAGCCAAACACGGGCCCATACATGGGAAAACGACCTTTTTCTTCCTTGATCCTAGACCTCCTTGAACACTTTACACCGCTCCTGTAAAACCCACCCTCATTCACCCCTAAAAACCCACCCTGTTGCTTTTCACAAAAATGAAAAGTAGCAGGAGCACAGAAGGTAACCTAATTCTCACGACTACTGCTAGCCCAGAGCTGGCCCCTCCCACTATGACCCAAAAGCATGGTGGGTGGGGCTTGCTAAGGGACTAGCAAACCGTATAAATACGGTCCGGCAAGCGGCTCGACCTCGACCTCAGTCGAACAACTGCTGCCAAACCGTCCTCTGCGCTCCTTGTTCCGGCAGGCGTAGCATGGCTACACTTCGTCGAGATTATCGCTAATAATCATTGCAATTCTCCTCATTGAAGCTATCATTGATAGTTTCATGCACGTATGAATGTATGTATGAATGAGAGTATGAACACACCAGTGAACCGAGACATGGGGTTTTTCTCAGTGCTTTTCCCCATAATTATCCACCTTCACCCTCCTACATCCTTGAAAACAAGCCAACTAAATCGATAGCCATCTGTTAGTAATGTCCAACTTTTAAATATCTTGAAGGGTACCACCCAAGTAAGACAACAACTACAACGTGCATTGTCACCTGCCTATCTTAAACATAGACTGGGCAGTCGATCGAGCCCTATTTTTGCGCGTACAACCGTTGCGAGGTCGCAAAAGCATCTTGCAAGATGCAGGCGTCCCGCCGGCCATGTATTGTGTGATTGCTAGTTTATGTATGATAGGTTTAAGTGTCCAAATACCTTTGTAATGAACCAAATAAATGATATTAGATTAGATTAGATCTACTGCTGTACGACGCACATACGGCAATTATCACTATTTAGCGTGCCAAAAATAAGAAAATTTGATTTTTATAAAACATATTTTGTCCACGGACAATTATCCTATATACGGTGGTGCACTTATCTGCTTACATGCCATCAAAAACCGCGAATAAATCAAGGAGCAATATGCGCGGAAATAGGGCGTTTTAATTTCGAAGTTTTGATAACACTCGCAGTAATATGTAAACACTTGTTTATAAAATTCGTGCGGTGGTTTATTGTTGATATCCAAGAAAATTTTTGAGATGGATTGTGAAGCTTCATGTTAGTACATTTATGTAATTGCGAAGGATTTTTCTTACTCTTATCTATTTGTAACGAAGGCCTTTCGTGAAATTAATGTTATTAATTTTTTTTTAAATTACTAGTTTGTGTGAATGCTACAAAAAAAATTCCACCTAGTACCACTCTCGTTTCATCTTTTACAGTTAGATTAGACCTTTATCTTTACGAGCATAAAAAGATTTGTGTCTCCAACTGTCTCCTCCGTCTGCTACAGGGGGTTTTCTTTACAGGTAGTCACAAGAACATGGATCCGCTTTCCCCCGTAGTAAAAAAATATAAGTTAGGTTAATATCTTGAAAACACGTCAGTATTTTGTTTTATTTTTAAAACAAAAAAAAACTTGCTAGATAACTATGCAAAATGATTTTTGTTTCATTTTGACAGATTTAAAAACAGAAAGTTACAGCTCATCCAACTGATATCAAAGATAAAAAAAAACCGTTACCTATTTCTATGTAAAATGTATCCTGTTAATAAAAATACACTTTGT
>MU185784.1:91781-104635 GCA_016904865.1 Pissodes strobi | reverse complement strand
TGGGGCATTGCTTTGATTGTGTTTGTCCTTAGTTTCGTCGATCACACATTTGCATTCGTATCTGGCTTCGACAAAATAATTGCGATTACATAATGAAATTACTTTATTGCCAACTTTTATATAGTATACACACCTTGGCCAGTAAATAAGAAAGCCTCAGATCACATGTTTGTTGACTTCAGCTTTGCTTCGGCCGACAATTACATGTGATCTGAGACATTTTTTACTTTACTGGCCTAGGTACGTAATATACTATTTTTGACACGATTGGGGCCGCCCCTAAATCTGGCCGCCCTAGGCCCGGGCCTACCGGGCCTTAGGGTAAATCCGCCACTGTTGACATTTTTTCCATGATTTTGAATATTCTCTTAAATCCGGCATATTTTTGTAGGATGTATCACGTGGTTTTCGAAATGTTGAAGGTTCTAGAATTACGAAACATCAAGCGAAATATCATGATTTTTTCAATATAATTACTTTCCTATTTACTTAGAGACCTTCTGCTACCTGTAGATAAAGCTTTATTTTTCACAAGATTTTTCATATGTCATGGCGTTTTGTGGACCAATGAGGCTATATTCGCCACTATGAGTATTTATGAGAGAAAGGAACTAGGGAAAAACCATCATATTTGACCCGATGAAAATTCACAAGTTGTTGAGCCAATTGCTTTTCAAGGACGCTCCTCCAAACAACTTCGGTGCGGCATTTTGGGGTATAAGGTTTTTATCTGTGGCACCTCTTCTGCTACCTGGAGATAAAGGTTTATTTTTTACTAGATCTTTCATATATCATGGCGTTATGTGGACCAATGAGGCTATATTCACCACTATCAGTATTTAGGAGAGGAAAGACCGAGGGAAAAAACATCATATTTGGTCCGATGAAAATTCACAAGTTGTTGAGCCAATTGCTTTTCAAGGTCGCTCCTCCAAAAACTTTGGTGCGGCATTTTGGGGTATAAGGTTTTTATCCGTGGCATCTTAAATTGCGAATTAAAATGGTTAAAATAACTGAAACTTTGGAAAATAAAATCGAACAATTTTTGGATGAATAAGTAATTATCACTTATAACTCGGCTAAATATAATTTGACAACAAGACGGAGGATCACCTCGACCTCCAAACATTATTCTGGCAGTGAGAGACTTTCTTCATAATAATTATTAAGTGTGGATGGTTAGATATGTAATAATCAACTAGCCCGCGAACTCCCCAGATCTAACGCTTATGGTTGCCTTCTCTTGGAGCTATTTGAAAAATGCAGTATATAGAGAGAAGTAGTAATATTGAAGAAATTCAGAGAAAAAATGTCAAAGAAAAAGGAGAAGAAAGCACTAGAACGCCCAAGAGAACGCCAGAGCAGAATTTACGAGAAATGTGGCGAGGTCTTTTAATTTAGGCTAAAAATTATATTACATGGTATTTCTTGTTGGTGGGTGATTAGCTCGGTGATTAGAAGAGTTAATTACCTAGTAGAAGTAGTAGATAGGTATTATGTTATTTTCAGATTTAGCAAACATAATTTAAAACCTGTATTAAGTATAGCTTATTTTGTAAAATATTAGCTGAAAGTATCTTCTTCAAACATCAATGCTATCCCATTTGAAAAATAAAGCTTTATCTCCAGGTATCAGCATGTAGGTATCTGAATAGAAATGCAATTACTTATATGTTGGCATATAAAAGCAAATCACTCAACAATTCATAACATTTCGTAATTCTAAAATCTCCAATATTTCGAATACCGTTAAGTTTTGATCTCGGTTTTGGTTGATATATTAAGTAGGTACCGAGGTAGGTACACAAAAGATATGCAGAATTTAGATGAAAATTCAAAATCATTAAAAAATATCAAATAATAAGTACATTTAAAATCGATTTAAAACAACAAAGTTGGCTTATGCCTATAGGGTTGCCTCGAGGGTTGCCATAAATGTGCAAGTCAGCGTCGGGACGGCACAAATAAATATTAGTCTGCAAGAAAAAAAAAACCAAGGAAAAAATATAAAAACGGCACCGGAGGTCTGCGCCGCAGCCGAACATTTTTTTTGGTGCCCCTCCTCCAAAAACGCTTATTTTCGGTTTTTAAAATGTATATTTTTAGTGCGTTTTTAAAGCAAAAACAAGAAAAAACAGTACAATTAAAAAATAAAAATATGAAAGAGTTAATTTTAATATATATTTTTTACACATCATATTGATTTCATCTACAGTGTGTCCAAAAAAGTATGCAACATATGGGAAACTTCGTTATTATCGGTTTCTCAGAAAATGTTATTCTTGATAGAAGTTGGTGCTTGCCCTAAAACGGTAAATGAGTATTTCAAAATTTACGTACTGCTTTTAGTGCAGGTGCAAATAACATTTTTCCGAAATCGCGCCAAGAGTAAAGTACCTTAACTTATAAAGATACAGCAAAATCTTATAAGGGAAAGTACTTCCAAATTAAAAAAGTAATCTAAATATGACGATTGAGTTAAGTACATCAACTTTCAATTTTTCTTTTTTTTTCTCGATTTTTTCCTAAACGTTACGCCACTGATGAATATTTTGTTCTTTTGTTATTAGTACACTTGCCAAGTAACTTCAAAATTTATTTAAGATAGAAATTAGTTACATAGTTGCATAATGTTGCAGTTTTTCCAGAGATAATAGCCGGTTTAGGGATCAGTGTGTTGCAAACACATTTAAACCCTTTTAGTTCAAAATTTTTTCCAATTAAAATCATGAATAGACCCAACTCTTTTCATTTCATGTAAAACAACTAATAATTTATTTATCTTTTGCACCCGATGAGTAAATTATGCCCAAGTATCTTAAAACGACATATAAAATATTTGGTATTGAAGAGTAGGCCGTGCATTTGGAATAAAAACAAATAAATAGCAATAATTTTACTTCACTCTGACATATGAAATTAATTATTATTGAGCCAGTCATTTAAATTGTATTTTGTAATTATTGTGGACCAAAATTGTTTAAATGTGTTTGCAACACACGGATACCTAAGCTAGCTTTTATCACTGGAAAAATTAAAACATTATGCAAGTAAGTACCTAATTTCTATCTTAAATACATTTCTAAGTTGCTTGTCAAGTATACTAATAACAAAAAAGAACAAAACATTCACCAGTAGCGTAATGGTTAAGGAAAAAGTCGAGAAAAAAAGAGAAATTAAAAGTTGATGTACTTAACTCAAATTTCATATTCAGATTATTTTTTTATTTTGGAAGGACTTTTCCTTATAAGATCTTGTTGCATATTTATTAGTTGAGGTACTTTATCCTCAAGTTTATCCTTGACGCGATTCCGGGAAATGACATTTGCTCCTTTACTAAAAGCGGTACTTAAAATCTAAAATACTCATTAATTGTTTTAGGGCAAGTACCAACTTTTATCAAGAATAAAATTTTCTCAGAAACCAATAATAGAGAAGTTTCCCATATGTTGCATACTTTTTCGGACACACTGTATAAGCAACTTTTGTTCAAAACATTGTTTTCTAATTTCAAAAATAATAATTCCGGATTATCTGGATCATCCTGTACATATACCTATTGATTGCGAGACATACTAAGTATTTGAACTTTACTTAGTATTTGAAGAAATGGTCATGAGAAAATTTATTTTGTAAAATTCTCATTTACTGAAACTAAATTATATAACTTAAGTACGAGCCTAAGTAGGTTCCTACTCGCCTCCATACATACTCGCTGACTTGTTAAAACATTTCTGAATGGGTTGTACCATAACCAAGGTTGAAAGTATTCCCTTCTAGTTAGGTATGAAACTCGGTATGCAATTACCCGCTATTACTTATTATCTCCATTTTAGATCAGTTCATTCTTAGGAAAATAATCTTTGAATTTTCAACGAAACCGCTGAAAATTTAGAGACCAAGTATGTACGAGAGAATAATGAAAATTGACCTGCAACTGAAAATCAGTTTATTTAGATCGATATTATTCTAAATTCAAGTCAGCATAGTTAGCTCCTGTCGCGGCTAAGTATCTCAATCTTATAATCTCAATGTACTCAAATTGCGTTAAAACCGAGGTTAAAACAAAGCGTGCTCGAAAATGTCATTATTCAAGGTTGTTTCCAAAAGATAAGCAGATCTGTGTTAATAAGTCGACTCTAAACGAATCAGATATCATCAACGATCCTTCTAAATACCATTCAAAATTAAAAATCGCTCGCGTGATATTGCGTAAATCGCGTCAAATGACGTCCAATAGGTAGTACCCAGCGCAAAATAAGTTTAGTATGTGCACTCCAATAACATTACCACTATAGGCGGCTGACGTAATAGCGGTAGACATAGATATATCGCGAAATGACGATAGAAGTGTGCCAATGTTAGGTCATGGGCTATACGGTGAGCCTGCCAGCAACGAACGGTCCACGGGTTGGTGTATGTGCCACTTCTTCGACACACCCACTATAATAGAATCACACTCAGATAAAAGCTCGGATAAAAGTGACCTGGTTTTGTAACCGTGCTTACCGTGCTCTGCTCTATGATAGAAAGTGGAGTGTTGGCTGATTTTCGCCATATTTTTAACAAGTCAACCTTGTCTGCTATAAAACAAACAGCTGCTTTAATAAGCAACTCTCCCCTCGCAGGGTTTCCACTGATTTTCTTAAATAAAATTCGCTACATTTTCCTAACGCTTTATAAAAGTATTCCCCTCGGTATTTCCTGACATTTTTAATACTTAACAAAATTGCCGTTAACCTATTATTTTATAATAGAAAGCTTCCGAGGCTCGAAAGCTTTATTGAATGTCAAAGTTTTAAAATCAATATGTTTTCTGGTTATTTTACTTGAAGGTGCAATTGCTGGAATACTTCCTACAGTTTTTTTTTTCAGACTGTACTCGAGCGATTGCATGAGCTAGATGCATCAAAATAAACCAAAACAAGAAGTTACTAAAAATTTTGGGAAAATCGAGAGAAATATAATCCATACTTAGTGATTTTTTCGAGATTTTTTTTATTATTTTCTGAATTTCAAATTTTCGAAACGGATATGTATAGGTAAGTACCTAAGTCGAGACCTCGGTCAAGACCTAAGTACTTAGGCCTATCTAATACAGAGTCTAATACTATCACCAGTAGGCACATATTTAATTTTTTTTTTAATTTTTCCGAAAAATCGGGAAAAACCTCGGGAAAAACTTTTTTCCGGAACGAAATTCTGGTGGCCAGTGGAGCCACAATACTGAGAGTTGTTGGTTGGATGTTTTCATATGTGGACATACCCTCGGACATTACCTATATATGTACAATCTCGCCTATCTAGAATCTATAATAACCTTAATGCTCGCCTTAATTCTAATGTGAGTATTCATTCATCTTCTTCTTTCCAGTTTAAAAATTCAGTAACAGTAATCTTTGGCAACGCGTTGCGTTGCATGGCATCCTCTCGACCCTCGATAATATCTTTCATTCTTTTACGCGTCACCAAACACTGACCAACATCAATTTTTTTAGATTAAGTAAGACCCTCGGTAAGACCTATCTACATTAGGTACATATTACACCAGCCAAATGAAAGCAACTTTGTCAAGTTAATATTCTCCTTAATATCCTCGATAATACTCGATATGTTAGTAGCGAAACCGACATAATACGGATAGTATTTTGGGGGTCGAGTGCGGCTTTATTCCACTTCCACAAAATTATCTCTTCAAGTATATCAAGCTATCTTTCTCATGCAAATCAATCAATCTCGTAAAAAAGCGAGGTATAAAGAAAGTATATAAAGGTGCCTATTCATTTTAGCAAATTAGCGCTCACGAATAATGGTTTGACTTAGTTTGGGTTTTTGTCTCATACTCATCTGAGCTTGCGTCTAACGGTTACCTGTGGGCAATTTTTCTCAAATGAATACGGACCCTTACAATGCATTCTGACCTTGATTAAGTAAATAACTACACGTGAATAAAGGGTTATAAATCGAAAATTTTGGGTATTTAACTCGGTACTTAATTACTAATTTTCCTGACGTTTGATTAAAGAATGTCGGATATTAATCTCCGTTTCTGTGATTTTTTACTCACGGATTTGAAAATTCTAGACGTTTTCCGATTTTCCTTGGCTTCCTTGACGGTGATGTATGGTAACCCGAGGTAGCCCCTCGTTGGCATTCTCCCAGATTTTATGCAGCTAAGGCATTATAGTGGATCGAGCGTGGGATCAAGGTGTCAATTATTGACAACGAATTTCCCGTTATTAATGACATATTATTGTATTATGAATGAACAACAACGGATTCTGTGAAGGTTTCTTCGAGGGTTTCTTTCTAGGTTTTTTTTTTCGATGAATAATCCGCTCGATAATTCGCCTTCAAGATTTTGTACACATGAATCCCAAAAAATTCAATTAAACCCTTTACAGCAATAAAAATTACAGAATTTTTATAGCCTTAATAAAAAAATGGTTTTAGTCTTTTCGAGATAATATCCCTAAAATGACTCGGTCTTCGAGACGCGAGAAATAATTTTCCTGATTTCTCATACGCGGCCCCTACTTTTGACTTTCTAGGTCGTCGTAATTTTGCATTAAGTAAGTAAATATTTTTTTCGTATTTACATTTCGAACTTATCTGGCGTACTGAGGAGTCTACCATTGTTGAAAGTGAAGGAGCTCTTCATTAATTATATATTAAGTATGAACAAAAATCTTTATGGAATTCCTCGGAATTTCAGGAAATACCACGGATCCCAGGAAATTCCATGGGTTTGTGCACCATAATTCGAAGGTGGTTTGCGCCCCTTGGCTTTTTCCGACAAGAGACAGGGGTCTATCGAAAATAGTAGAACAGATACTTTGACCCAGCTGCTGATTCCTGAAGGTCTGTGTTATCCCAACACCCGGCTAGCATTTCCATTTCCATAATATTTGTCTAGGGATTCCTCGTTGGAAATATAAATATTATTGTAAAACGTGTTGTGTTCCGAGATGATTTCCAAGGTGGTTCGCCTCTCGTTCAAGGCGTTGGGCATCGAGTTGGGCGTTCTCTGTAAAATATTATTTCTGATCTAGTACCTATTCTGAAATTTTTGAAATTGCCATCAGAATTCTGTATCAGTTTGCCAGCGTCTGTAGACTGTAGTTCCGAACCGTCCGTCAGATCCGTACTGTATGCGGCGGGTGATCGATCAGCTTATAGAAAATTGACATACATGGGAAATGACTCGTACTTTTCTTCCCCTTTTCTCTGTAAGACCCTCGGTGGGATCATATGAGAGAGTAATTGCAGCTTGCTCCCAAAAGAGCTTTCCATCCGAGAGCTACTATCTGTATTTTAGAGGATAAGTTCGAGTTAGTTTACGATCTAAACAAATTTGCTGATATATGTTGCAAATCACTCGATATCGCAAAATACCTATACTTTAAAACGTTTAGGTATCTATGTCGAGGTCTCGGTCTTTAGCGAGGTCTTTAGTTATCGCAAACCGAGTCGCAAACTTGTTCTGAACTAAGATTTAAATAGTATATTATTTTATATGGAGGAAAAGTGATACTTTTCATGGCGCGCTTGTGGTAATAGAGAGCAAGCCATGAAAAGTAACTTTTCCTCCAAATAAAATATGCTGTTTTTTCTTCAAATGTCGACAAATTAATGCAAAAACATCTCTTTTTAATAGTAATAATAAATATTATTAAAGATGTGAGTTCGCAAGGCAGCTTAGGCCGGTGTCGGTGAATAGGCACAGGTTGTTGCTATAGTAATGTAACATAAAGCTGTCAGTGGACACTGTCAACAATAATTATTATTTAAAATTGCGTCTCCGATTGCGTTTTAATTCCGTATTGATAAGCAGTTATTGAGTAAGTTCGATTAAATAATAACCAATTTGTTCCTAAATTAGTGATTTTTAGAAATGCAGTGGACAAATTGAGTGATAAATACAAATTTTAATTTAATAAGTATCTATGTTGCTATGACAACACTTTTACCTCCGCCGGCGGAAAAGTGAAAAGTAAAGCTCCGGCGGAGGAAAAACGAAACTTCACGGCCGCCTACACAGTCGAGTAATGACGGATTTACTGACGTTTGAAGAAAAAAATATTTTCAATAGACCGAGACTACCGAGCCAAGAATAATAATACCAAAGATTACAGAATGTGATATTCCGTAATCGTATAATACCAACTAGTGTTTGGACACACTTACATCGCTGCCAACAATTTTGTTATCTTAAGTTTACTAATCTTGTCTTTGTCGGTGTACCAGTTAGGTGAAGATGAAAGGCTCAGGTAAAGTCGGAGAAAGTAAAGGAACTAGAAATGTTTTGAAATATTTTATTTTCACCTTTAGGTTTGCCTTTAGGGCGTCTTAGTTCAAGCGACATTTTTATTGGGCAGTGAATAGAGAGGTAATATCATAAATCAGTAATAGCTAAGGCAATTTATATAAAATAAAATATAGTGCCCTAGTCGTACATAATGGAAATGACACTCGGAATGACACGACATGACATGGTGTATTACAGAAAAACTACAACTGTATTCAATTTAACCATATTACTCAGCCAGTCTGGTCCATTGCCTTATAGCGGCACTTCCCCTCAAGGCCGTTTAAAAGGTCCTCTGCGATATGACCAAACTGTAAAACTGTTCAACGAACCCGCTCTCTTCTCCGTTGGCCTTTGTGACGTTCCGTACCTTTTCGGCGGAAAAGCAATTACCCAGTTTCTGTACCGCCGACCAATGGGTCTTAGATGGCGTCGAGTGGCCGGTCATCGTATTGGAATTCACAGAAAAACGATTACAATTTGATCATTAATTTATGGTTCAACGAAGGTACCACCTATAGCACTAGTAATATCAATCGAGGACGATCCTATTTTTGATGTTAGTATCTATCAGTAAATTAGTAGGTACTACGTACATTATATGGGCAGGCATTTCCTGGGTAATCTGTCATATATTTTTTATGATTCTATATGACACTTTTCGTTTGAAAATGATCGCTGGAAATATTGCAAAAATCGCGCTCAAATACTAACGTAATTACTTAATATTAATCGGAAATGTCCATTATTTGTTCACATATTTATAAGGCCATCATCATTCAGGACCGAGTTCAGGACAATCTGGAATCTCTCAGAATTCAATAGTACCCCTATTCGTACATAAATACCTATTATATATACCTACTTATGTTTATTCCGATTTGTTCATGCCAAATTATTGTTTTTGTGCACTTCTTTAAATTCATGTTGTTATGTTATCAGACGATCCATCGGGCCACCCAGGTGTCCCCTGTTCGCCATTTGGCATACATTGAGTTTACCCGAGAGTTTACCTGAAGTATGATTTTTAGCGAAATTCGTGTTCACTTATACTTAACACGAGACTTAACATTTTATCTTACTTTTTACATAGAATGTACATAAAAGGCAGCGGGGTTGATTACTGTAACATGTGTTGAAGATGTGAAGCGTAACATGAAAAACATGTAATATATTACCCCATGAAAGTGGATAGAGAACCGGTAACTTGCACACTCGCTTGTGCAGAGGTCCTTTACTTGTAAGTGGATATCGAGGTGGATATACATGATATTTTCGAAATATATAGGTAGGGACGTAGGTACTATCTGAAACATAATTTTGTCATATTTAAACAAAAAATTCCTCTTAATATCTATTCTGTTACGAACGGCTTACTTTCCTAATCGTTCCTAGAATGTCTTTTTTCAATGGTATTTCTTCTTTTCGGCAATTTTGGTAATAGTTGAAATAGCAACCATTTAAGTAGGACACATTTTAATCTCGATTTAGCATTTGTTTGTTTTTTAAATATATTTAAAACCTCATTTATTATGTTATGTAATAATATTTAACCTCGTATTTAACGAAATAATAAAAATAAAAATTTTTAAAATGTCCAAAAAATATTCAATCAATCAAGTCGATTTTGGTACATAGTCATTTATTACCTGGGTCTTGAAATATTATTTTATTTTATTTATTTTATTGAATTTAATTTAGAAGTATCATTAATGAAATCAACATAATTCTGAATTAGCTCTATTGCTTATATAATCAAGTTCACGTTTATGGCTTCTGTGAGGAAATTTGCGGAGTACATTTACCAAAATTACCGATATACTACGGTAACGTTACCGCCTCGGTTACCGCACTTTATTTTTTCAATAGTTCTAAGACACTTTTTTATATAATGACTATTTTACCAATACCACAACAATTTCCCCAGAAGACTACCCTATATCGCAATATTGAATGCACATTATATTATATATGAGTAATAAGCAACTGACATGACCGGATATAATGCGTACCTAATGCATAAAAATATTTTTCGTAGTTAATTGCTGAAAATATATAATATTTCCCTCGGCATTTTCCGAGGCATTGCCAATCAAACCGCGGATGTAGTAAATAAGGTATAATAACCGCAAAACAAGTTATTTTAAATTTCTGGCCAACCCAGTAAATGACCGCCTCCCGTCAATCACTTAACCTTACAGCGAAAGCATTACCTATAAAGGACCACCTAAAAAATATGTTTTTAGGTTATTTAAATATTAACACCTAAATAATACTAAATTTCATATTTTTTCAATTAGCCTTTAAAATATTAGAGTTTTTTATTTTAATATTTTTTTGCAAAATAAATTGGTTTCTGCTTCGCTTACCTTAATTTATCCGCAGTCATGAAGGAAACCCCACTAACTGACTTTGCGAGATCAAATTGATGCCTATTATGAAGAGCTGGGATAAATAAAAGTCTTTCTTAATAATACTCAACACAGTAAATACTGGTATGTTGTGTTTTTTTTTTTCAAAAACTGTTTGTAGATTTTTGACAATACTTAAACTGATCTAAGTATGCCTCGAATATACCTAGTTGTTCTTTACCTTTCTATTCTTCACACTTTTTTATACATACTTTTTTACTTAATTTTCAACAGTAAATTATAGGTAGGTACATCCCAAATTATTTCATGTCGTCGAGCCAAAAAGAAACAGGTAATCCGTCAATTTTATAGACACCTAAATCCTAAATGTAGGTTTCAACAAGCATTTACTAATACATATAAGAAACACGTCGAGACCGAAATAATTATTTTCATATTTATCTTCAACTTTCCCAGACAGTCTAGTTTATTAATTTTTTGTCCCCATTCCCGATAGGCCGCTATTTTTTGTTTTCCAAATCGTATAGTCGGGAGGTTCCAGACGGGAGGGCGATTCGATGGTGATGGCGACCCGCTTGTGCGTATTCCGACCTGCAAAGTTCAACGTATCCCGATTTTATCCCGTCGCGCACTTCAAGGTTGTCGCGTCCTTTTTTACCGCCAAATGTAACCCGGTTAATATCTTTAGCGCGTGGATACAGGTTGCCTTTCTATTCAAATTGAATTAATACATATGAATTTTCTTATTTCATCCCATGGGTCAGTTGTCTTCAGGTCGAATGCACTTTTAGAATTACTATGGGAAGCTGCAAGCGGTTTTTCTAGCAATTGATACTTAGTACTGATTATGTAGTAAATAATCAATAGAATATGAAAGAGAACAGCGTGCCGCTAGGAGATGATTGTGCTCGATGACATATTTTTGGTTGGCTTTGTTTCAAAACCATTATTTTTTAAATTTCCTTGGCAATAGAGTGTTATATAGAAACCTTGGGGCAAACCTAATATTCCAGACCTTAACCATCAGGGTTCTCTACCCCAATCGTAGCCTCTATGACAACCGAGTCGGCGACTGACGAAAAAATCAATCCTTCTGCATGAAAATGCTGCATAAATAAACATCAGACCCTATACTGAAGGATATTTAGTTTAATGGCTAAATCCTAGCGTAAAACAATTTTGAAATGTAAAATTTAATTGATCCAATGAAGTACTACCATACTTTCCCGCTTTTCATAAAGGTCTGTAACCTATAAGGTACGCCAACATATGATGCCATTAACCCCTGTTCGAACCCCATGCCGAGCTGAGCGCGTGGCTTCTTCCCCTCTTCCAGCGTTGGTCTGGCATTGCTCTATCGTCGACATATTATAACACCGGTTGAATATGATGACGGCTTTTTAGAGAACTTTTAACAGTTTCTTAATGCCTTTTTATTTGTTTGCCAGTGATTTGTATCCTATTTTTAAAAAATATTAAGGATCGGCTTCGTAATGGTGTGGTAGCACTGGTGACATTTTTGTTAATATAGTTACGCCGTAAAAATGTCTTGCTTATTGAATATTCCTGTCGGAAGATTTAAAAGAGTCGGTCTGATTGCATGACCTAATTCCTCTTGTTCTCTATCTCATTGGAAAACTGATGCATGTTACCGATCGCCTCCCTGTACCTAAGCCTATAATATATCAATAATTTTGTATTAATTTTATTTACAAATCAAAATAGAAGTTCGATATCAAAAATTGGAAAGTTGGCAAGTTATATAAACAAAATTGGGTTTTTCGGGTTTTCTTGTGCTGTCATTTGCTCAAATCCAATTTACGGTGAAACTTGTAAGAGTTGTTTCGGTTAGTTAGTTACATCGACTCTAATTATTGTAGATACGTGGTGCTGAGCGCTTAATTTTTTCCGTGAATTCGATATGCTTGTGACCCAGCTTGCTACCCTATAGCTTATCGTGATGAATTCCCAAAATACTTAAGTATGTCAGATATTTAGCCAAACATACTTGAAAATGCTCAGTGCTTGTCTCACTACTTTAGTATGACTGAAGACATTCCCTTTACTTGTGTCATCATCAATGATTTTTGCTTCTTGACGAAGTAATCATCATCGTTTTCTTTCTTCAATATTGATAAGATCGATATGACTTATTTGTTGCTGCAAAAAACAGT
>MU185784.1:36579-91681 GCA_016904865.1 Pissodes strobi | reverse complement strand
TGGAACTCGACATTCCCCTCGAAGCGGAAGTGCATTGCACCCTCCCTTGTGTCATTTGTTAATACCCGCACATAATATGGATAAAAGCAATACTCGTCGCTTGATAGGAATATTTGATTTTTAGAGTATTAAGTAATTAATCGAGATGTAATTTTAGTAAAATACAGTAGATAATTCAATTCAAAAGCAGTAAAATGCAAAATATTATGTTCATTGAACCTCGAAATGAACAGTTTTCACACAATAAGATAATAGCTTCAATGAGAGCTCAATTTCCCAATCTGTACCTGCCTATATAAGCCTTAATGGTTAATTGTTTTCATGTGGTATAAGTGAAACATTGTTTTTTAAAGAATAACCTAATCAGGGATCCAATAGTCTACCTATTTGAATTTTGCCTAGATTGATTAAGGCTCGGATTAAGGTTATGCAGTTGCGAATTTTTGTTTATTTTGATTCTTGCTCTACTTAGGAATCAGCTTGACACGACGTATTTTACTAATATGATACTATAGTACCCTAGGTAGTACTCTCAGCAGTACATATGAAATTATAACGGGAAAGTAAAAATTGCTATCAGACATACTTAAATTAATTATTAAAGCGATCTTGGTTTTAATTCATTAAGGCTCGAGTAAAATATGGTCATCTTATTTTCGGTTCGGGTTCGATGTACATAACCTGCTGAATGAGTGTTTTTTTTATACAGTGTGTCCAAAAAAGTATGCAACATATGGGAAACTTCTTAATTATTGGATTCTCAGAAAATTTTATTCCTCATAAAAGTTGGTGCTTGCCCTAAAACAGTAAACCAGTATTTCAAATTTTACGTACTGCTTTTAGTGCGGACGCAAATGTCATTTTTTCGAAATCGCGTCAAGAGTAAAGTACCTTAATTTATAAAGATACAGCAAGATCTTATAAAGAAAAGTTCTTCCAAATTAAAAAAGTAATTTAAATATGAAATTTGAGTTAAGTACATCAATTTTTAATTTCCCTTTTTTTCTCGATTTTTTTCTCAAACGTTACGCCATCGGTGAATGCCGAGGTGAATGCTTGGTTCTTTTGTTATTAGTGTACTTGCCAAGCAACTTCAAAATTTATTTAAAGTAGACATTAGTTACATAGTTGCATAATGTTTCAGTTTTTACAGAGATAAAAGCCAGTTTAGGTATCAGTGTGTTGCAAACACATTTAAACAATTTTGGTCCAAAATAATTGTCCACAATAATTATTACAAAATACAATTGGAATGACTGACTCAATAATAATTAATTTCATTCAAAATTATTGCTATTTATTTATTTTTATTCAAAATGCATGGCCTACTCTTCAAGACCAAATATTTTAAATGGCTTTTTAGGATACTTGGGCATATTTTATTCATCGGGTGCAAAAGATAAATAAATTATTAGTTGTTTTACATGAAATGAAAAGAGTTGGGTCTATTCATGATTTTGAGTGCAAAAAATTTTGAATCAAAAGTGTTTAAATGTGTTTGCAACACACTGATACCTAAACTGGCTATTATCTCTGGAAAAACTGCAACATTTTGCAAACATGTAACTAATTTATATCTTAAATAAATTTTGAAGTTACTTGGCAAGTATACTAATAATAAAAGAACAAAACATTCTCCAGTGGCGTAACGTTTAAGAAAAAATTGAGAAAAAAAAAAGAAATTTAAAAGTTGATGTACTTAGTTCAAATTTCATATTTAGATTACCTTTTTAATTTGGAAGAACTTTTCCTTATAAGATTTTGCTGTATCTTTATAAATTAAGGTACTTTACTCTTGACAAGATTTCGGAAAAATGATATTTGCGCCCGCACTAAAAGCAGTACGGAAAATTTGAAATACTCATTTACTGTTTTAGGCCAAGCACCAACTTTTATCAAGAATAAAATTTTCTGAGAAACCAATAATAAAAAAGTTTCACATATGTTGCATACTTTTTTGGACACACTGTATATAAAGAAGTTCTGAGTAATACACTTATTGCCCCTTATGTCACTATCAGTTTTGGGTCCGTGTTTTCGAACCAGCAGTAAAATCATGTTTAATATCTTCGGATACCTATTTCATTAATGATTAATCTGATGAAATTCATGATGATTGAAGCACAGATTTATGATACATGAAAACCATACCGAGATATATCGATATTAACCCCGGTTTTGATTGTAATCTCGGCCATAATGGCACTTTGGACTTAAAATCTCGAGATAAACTTAATTTAGGTAAAATACTTAACGCACTATTAAGCATTGTTTTATGAAAACAAACAGCTCTTATCTGTGTTTCATTGCGTGAAGAAACAATAATATATGCAACCCAGATAATTTCAATTTTCCAGATGCCTTCGAAATAGTCAATAATATGCATTTATCAGCACAGGATTTTCATTTATCTCTTAGTTCTATTACAATATGTGTGGATCACCCAATTTTTCGACAATAATTGCTTTAACATAAATCACAATGAGCAGCTGGAAGAGCAAAGAGGGCAATGAACGAACGGAACAGATATTGCCTTCCAACGGCAGACGACTCCATGCATTATTACTCTATGAAAGGATATGGCGAGTATGTCTGTTATGCCAAACGTTTATTTTATTTTATCATGACACTTTGATCGAGAGTTAGAAATAGTTGGAAGGGGGATTACCGAAAAATTACTGATTGAATGATATATGTTGCTGTAGGCTGTAGAACAACTAAGTACTTAGCTATTTATGCTAAATACAAGGCTGGTAAGCGCGTTTTACTTCGACATATTGTTTACGACCCGAGGCGTTAACCTCTGGTTTTTAAAAACACTCGAGAAGGTGGAAGACACTTACCAGCTGTGGTACTGCACACCATTTTTTACACTAGCCCAACTCGTAAAAATAATTATTTGCCCTGTGATACTTTTAACAAAACGGTGCGAGTTAAGTAGACGCGTGATATTTTAAAATTTTTTAAAAATAGTTATGATTTGGTACAAGTACCTACATAGAATAATGCCTGAAGCTTAAATTGTTATTCACAAATCGCCTTTTTTTATCGTCTGGCGAGCGAGTTATTCTGTCTCAACTTGGTTTTCAGCATCCTTTGACCCAGCGTTATTTTCTTTAGTTTGAAACCAATAGTTTCTTCTTTAAAAAGAGTCATAACATCTTCTCAAAATAGTTCATAACATACATAACCACACAAATAAAAATATAAACAAATATTTATGGCGCTATTCGTTCAAGGATTTCAAAGTAGGTATATCGGTATGTATAATAAACTTAAAAACGACGTTAAAATGGATCCATTTTTTAAAGTTCTTGAATCTATTCTCAATATTCAGTTTGTCCTGCCTTCTAAGACAAAGGGGACCATTTCCCTGCAGAGTAATGGGGCCATAAAAATTACATCTATTTGCAATTGGCAACTCTTGCCAAGTGTAATCATCAAAGCCTCTTTGGAACTTCATTTTATATATATCAACATCTAAAGCCTCTATGATCCAACCAATATGCTATATATCATATGCAGCAACATAGTGTTCTTAATTTTTTTAAAGACACTGCACGAAATGTTTTTCCTCGGGTCTTTCCTGTTTTTGCTCTTCTCCAGAAAAGCTTTAATTTTCCATTTCACTTATTTCTGAATAGCTTCCAATTTCCAAAGGTTTCGGCATCTTCCATGCTTGTGGCCCTTTTTGATTGCTTTATTCCGAGCTCTATTCATACTTGGAGGTAGTACTTTAATTTTGTTTTTAACAACTTTGCATACTTTTACATCTGATAGTTCTTTTCGCGGATAATTTTCCTTTATTATCGGAAAATAGCCAGCACAGTGTTGATTTTTTCACCGAAAATCTCAATCTCAAAGTCTTTGACTCTTATTTTTAAAAGGCTAGGGTCTAATATTTTCGAATCGTGACCAGTGTAATCCTTGATGTCCAGTGAATAGTGAATCGTAGTTTGCATTCAACTCTTCAATGAGATCTTTTTGAATAATTTATTTTGGCTTGACAAAACATCTTCTGATTCAGGCCATTTATATTCAAAATATTTTTCAGGGTAGTCCTGGCGTAAGTCTTTTGTAAGAATAAAATCGCTTTGATGTAATGATGTTTTTTCAATTGGCTCTGGAAGATTGTACCTAAAAACAGGTGGAGGCGTGCGTAATTGCCATTGTGGTTTTCAGATTGCGACAGTGACTGCGGGGCTGCGAATGTGATTGCGGGTTTGTTTTAGATTGTGAGATTGCAAACGCGATTGTGGGACTTCTGACAATATTTCGGGAAGCGATCAAAGCTTAAAAAATAGATGCTTTATTTACTGAGTGAGCTGTTATTCAGCTTTTTTATTGTTAAAAATTATCTTGCAATTTTTCGTATGACATATCTTCTGGGGTGTGCTCCTTGTTGAAAGGAACCTGAGGTAATATTTTGATATTATTTTAAAAGAACTCTTAATGAATATAACAAATTGCAATTTTAGTGAAAGATTTTAGTAAATTCGTAAATTACCCCTAAAACATAGCTATAGGAGATTTAGAGACTGTTTTTCTTACTTATTGCCTTGGTCAAAAATGTTTCTTCTTTATTTCAGTCCGTTGCTAAATAATGTTGTGATGCACAAAGGATGCGTTTATATTCAAAAAAATATTAGTAGGTTATTATCGCCCAGGCCGTTGCCATTAAATTCAATCTGTCACGTATACGATCGTATCGGTATTGGTTTTATGTGTTTTTGCAAACACTTGACGTTTCGAGAATTTGCCGTCGTTGTCAAAAGAGAGAAATCTAACAATTATAATGATTAGTAAATGTAATTATAACGTTAAGAATAGCAAAACCGTAAAAAACTTGACAAAATGCACGAGCTTTTTTACACTTTTGCTATTCGTAATGTTATAATTGCATTTGCTAAGCATTTTAATTTCTAGATTTCTCGCTTTTGACAACGAGGGCATATTTTTCCAGGAAACGTCAAGTTCTTGATTCTTTTTTTCAGTTTCTTTACGGTCACTAAATTATCTCTTATGTGATTTACACTCGGGGGCCAGGCCCGAAGCGACCCTATATAGTAATATACAATAAAACTATATAGGATTAAAAATGGGAAAGAATTTGTCTCACAAACACCAATCCTCCACAGCAATATAGAACATTCTACAACTGATAGTATAATCGTTTACTGATAAATTAAGTATTCAAAATTTACCTAATTGTTTTTTATTGTTAATGTGGAAATATATTTTATCATTGACATCACCCGAGACAACACCCTTATACACATTAGGTACTTACGTCATTCTCTCGGTCATTTTTAAAGTTTGCAAAATAAAATAATAATTTATATTAAATTTAGTTTATAGAACTTTTTGAAAGATAGGCGTTGAAAAAGTACAGTATTTTACCCGCATGTAATGTCTAACCCAAACCTAACCTATCATTCTCATGAGTAATAGCTAACGTTACATGCTCGATGAATAATATACTATTAATTACCTATGCTCTACTATTAGTGTAGAAAAATCAAAGTAGGAAATAAGTTTTTTGCATGAAAAGTTCAACGATTTTACTTATAATAATAAAATAATTCATGGCTACTAAGTACACGCCTAATCAACATTGAGCACGTTGTCCATAACGACACCAGAAAACCGCATCCTAATATCTGAATTATAGGCTATGGGCCATTAAGATGCTGGTTAAAAGTGTAGTTGAAAGTATATACCTAAAATTGATTCTCGTATTGGACTTTCACTAAAAATATGGACAATGCCGTACATTTCTTAACTAATAATTTAAATCGCCACTCATCCGAAACAGAGTCGGAAACAGAAACCGAAATATTTCGTTTATTATCAATTAATTTGTCAGTTCGTTTGTCAATAAACAGAACTTTGGCTAAATACCTATTTTATCATTTACAGAGTAATAAAATACCCTGCCGGGAAGTCTATACCGGATGGTACTACTCCGTTAACACGTTTTTTCTTATATACATAATATCGATAGAAATAGATCCCTTGAGAATGGGCGTAATTTTTATCTTAACAGGTTTCAGTTACATGAAAAGGAGTTTAGTTTCCGAAAATTGGAAAAGCCGGAAGGTATTTATTGTTGTAGGCAAACCAAACCCTACTACATAGAGTATTGCTCGTATGTAAAGGGCGTTTTGGTAAGGGTTGAATGTTATATAACCGCCGAAATGGGGTGAAGGCCCAGACGTTTGTATATAATAGCCGATTCACGTTTTACATGGCTGGAACGTAGAGAATAATATTACGTTATTTAAGCGCGGAATGATTGTTAATAGCTAACTAAGAACTGGAACAGAGAAGGGTATTTGAATATTTATTAGGCATTTATTGGCATACTTATTATTTTATTCTATCTACCTTCAAAATTAGGCAGGTACAGGGTCATTCCTTATATTTAGACAGCGTCTAGCGCAGTTATTATACGAGGTGGAGGAAAACTTTAAATACAAAAGTTGTAGGGATCATCCTAAATCGCCAGAAAATGTTCTAAAATATAATACAGGGATATCGCAAAGTTGATAAAAAACTACAAACATTGTAAATCTTTAATGTATATATTAAAACAAAAATTAATAGATCTTTTTTTTCTGATTTCAGAAATATATAGTGTGTTCAAATTTGGCTTAGCCGTTTTTGAAATACTTGTTTGCATATTAAAAGGTGATTATATTTTATTTAATTCAATCGCAGTTATTATTATTTTTATTTAACAAATAAGCTAGAATTAACATATTATTACCATATATGGTAACATGTTATTAATATAAGTATTTATTTATTCCAAATAATAAAAATAGAACCAAAAAAATTCACAAGTGTTGCATGTGATGTGATTTTAATAGTTTTTAAAATGCAAATATTTCAAATGTCAACAAATGATATATTTTTGAATTCAGGAAAATAGATCTATTAATTTTTGTTTGTGTTTTTCATCAACTTTGCGATTTTCCTATATTATATTTTAGAGCATTTTCTGGCGACTTAGGATAATACATACAAATTTTGTGTTCATTGTTTTTTTTTCCACCTCGTATAATAAATAACTGCGCTAGACGCTGTCTAAATATAAGGAATGACCTTGGGTATGATCCTGTATATACGAAAATTTATAATGCGAGAGACAAAGAAGGCCCATACATGTGTACCCTTTTAATGTATTCTTTGGTCAATTTTGACTCAAAATTGTCGTCTAATCCTGTTCAGATGCTTAATTAGGAGGTTTAAATATATTTTTTATTTTAATTTTTTTTGAAGCTTTTTTAGAACATCTAATGCCAAGATCTAATGTTATAGCTAACTCAAATTGGGTAGAATGTCTACATTATTTTTTATTTAGTACATACCTATATTATTTCAACATTTGGATTAGGTACTATGTGGTTGCAAAAGGGTTCTTGATTAATTATGTTTTTTTTATATATCCGGATGCTTAGGTAACTAGCGCGACCTGTAGCGTGACCTAGGACACCACACTATCAACCACCTGATGATTAAAGGTTAATGGATATGTGTGACTTTAAATATGCATATAACGAATATTTTCGTCATCAGGCATCAAAATGAATAAACATTTACATATATTTATTTAAGTCAATAATTATCCGAGTAAATAAGTCTTAATTCTTGGTTTTGCCTCAGCTGTTACCTACCTTAAGTCTACTTAATTCATTCTTATGTTTATACCCCATTTTTCTAATTTGTGTTCAAAATGATTCCATTTTGGCACGTAAAGGAGTGTCGAAAAGAGCCTCTTTCCACTAAAAAATTTGGTGGTTTTCTTTCCTTATTGGGACATTTTTGTCCTCTTGCATTTTGCTCATATCTTCTGATATTTATGAGCTTTTTGGCATTTTAAGTGTTAATTTTGGTATCGAATTCACAATTTTCCTTGAACTGAATACTCTAATAGATTCATTATAGTCCTACGACCGTAATGGATTCGTTATAGTCCTAGGACCGTAATGGAAAGAATGTAACACATACGAAATTCCTAGAAATTTTATGAAAAGCAGTAACATGGTTAACAATCAATATATTATATAATATAACACAATAATGTACTGGTATGACATAAAAAAAATTATGATCATTATTTCGACCCGTATTGCATAAATAATTATTTTCTTCAAACGTCAGTAAATCGATCATTACTCGACTGTGTAGGCGGCCGTGAAGTTTCGTTTTTCCTCCGCCGGAGCTTTACTTTTCACTTTTCCGCCGGCGGAGGTAAAAGTGTTGTCATAGCAACATAGATACAATGCAAACCGACAACAAAATAAGCGTCAACAACTCAAGATTTATTAAACTACAATTTGTATTTCTCGCTCAATTTGTGACTGCATTTCTAAAAATCACTAATTTAGGAATAAATTGGTTATTATTTAATCGAACTTACTCAATAACTGCTTATCAATACGGAATTAAAACGCAATCGGAGAAGCAGTATTAAAAAAATAATTATTGTTGACAGTGTCCACTGACAGCTTTATGTGACATTACTATAGCAACAACCTGTGCCTATTCACCGACGCCGGTCCAAGCCGCCTTGCGAGCCCACTTATCTTTAATAATTATTATTATATTTACTATTAAAATAGATGTTTTTGCATTAATTTGTCGACATTTGAAGAAAAAACAGCATATTTTATTTGGAGGAAAAGTTACTTTTCATGGCTTGCTCTCTATTACCAGCCTCACTCCGTTCGGCTGTTAAACACGAGCGCGCCATGAAAAGTATCACTTTTCCTCCATATAAAATAATATACTATTTTAATTTTCTTGTTCTTGTTGTACAATTATTGATATCATATCCCGATTAAACTTTCAACATTGGTTTGCATAGTGATGTAGCGCGTTTTAAATGAAGTTGAACAAGCAGTTCGACAGAGCACCTCCAAAACTAATACGAAGCCAGTCGAGAATCCAGCTTATCTAATCAAAATGACGGTAGGCGGATTTTATGTAGATTTATGGGTCTACATGTTTGCTCCTCAGTTGGTGTCATATCCTTTCTTAAATTTTGTGGAGAATCTGCGTTTCCCCAACATACATAAAGACATGAAACTCCAAATAGCTTGAACATTATGTATACCATCAGAAACTTCTTGCCATTAGCATTAACCATATCTGCATTATTCTGCATATAGAAACTAGCTCAATTATAATAAAACTATATATATATCATGAAAACGAAAATACTGAGGAAAATACCCTAAAAATAATAAATGTATTTATGTTTTTCCTAATATGCTACTTGATAGTCCCAGGTCCGGCGATTATTTTGTAAGTAGTGCATATATAAAGAATTTCCAACTCTATTTCTGAAAAAAATCTTCAGTTTTGAGTATGCGACCGAGCTGCTCAAGATTTCACGGTATATCTGATTTCAAGTTTCTTGAATGAAATGCCTTGAATATTTTTAAATTCTGCAAAAAGTCTAAGCGTATTGGTATTGCATATTCTATATTATCATACCCTATATAGGTACATATTTATAACATTCCTCGGTATAGGTGTAGGTATAGATAAATTTGTTTCACCGTCACTGTAATATTCTGTATATCGAATATGCTTAGAATTTGTTTGCACAATCGAAAAAAAAACGGCATTATTTATGGCATTGCATTAAAGAAATTGAACATAGATCACTTCGACATTTTCAGCATCACTGGATGTTAATTTTCAAATTATTTTTAATTCCCTACTTAGATCTTTTGTTTCAAGCTTCTTCCACTAATTATTATTAATAAATTGGACGGTCTCTGACTTTTTACGCATAATGTGAATACTTAAACTATTTATTTATAGAATGTTTTCCTTTATTTTCAGTTAATCTGTCAGGAGTGGACAGGGTCGATTCGTCCCACTTTGACTTGCTCAAGGTCCTTGGAACCGGAGGTAAGCATTCTGGGTATAGTAGTCTTAATTTTCCGTCCTTTGATAGTTTATTATGGTCAGGCTGGTTCTCATAGGTTAAGAATCGAAAACAAAAAATATTTGATGAAAACTTAATTATATTGAAAAACTTAATTCGAATATATTATGGTCTGTACGAATATTATAGGCTCGACTATAGGTCATACATTTTAGTTCCGAAAAACGGGCTTAAAAATATTTTTGCAGCTTAAAATATATTTTTACAGGTGCTGACTAAACTTTAGCCGATAAGCAATGAGTATTCTATTACGTTTTATTTAATTAATATTTTTATCTTTGATACTACAATAATAATGAAAATAAATATCCGTAAGTCTGTCCATTAAAATTTTTACTAGTAACATGTCCCATACATGAAATAAACGATGATATTTTTTAAGTAAATTGACTCGTAAACTGATTATCAGCATAATTAATTGTTTAAACTTTTGGTAAACAAGATTTGTTTTTCTCCAAATTGAATCTGTTCGAATAATGTAAACACGATAAGGTTGTGGGAAAGTGTAATGAACCTGATGGACTTCTTGAGATAAGGTAACTAAAAACCAATATTTTGAAATGTAATACGTAACATACCTGCATACCAATCAACTTTAGTATTTTGTCAGTTATTTTGCCTCAAGTTTTGCCTATTGTTAGTCAGTAATCAGTGGTTTTTAAAATGGCCTTTTTCTAAATGTAGTGTGTAGGTACTCGTATATCATGTGTCCACGTTTCGTCTTTTTTTTATTTCAACTCTGCCTTTTCTTTGTTTTTTTTTTACTTTCAATGAGCTAATATATTTTTAAAATGTCTGGGCATTGTCCATCATTTATGTGACTCCCTCGATAACTATTATTATCAATTTTGGTCAATATACCATTTTTTAAGTCATATAATCACAGATTAATTCCACTCCAAAGATATCTGTCTTAATAATTAATAATTATCTCACTAAATAAGTATGTTTGTGACGTGTCTAAGGTGGTTTTAGTTGGATACTAATCAATTATTATTCCAGCAGGAAAACCTTACAAAAATATGTAAATGGTTAAGTAAGGGGTGAAAAACACATTTAAATATTTTGTATCTCGACTTTACAAACCATCAGCCAGCTTTTATATGACCCTTCGGTTTAGGTTTCCGTGCTGTGGCATCTAAGGGAAAATACCTGGTAACTTGATAGCAATTCCTAACAAGATTAGCAGGCAATAAATTGATTTTGGAATGGAATTTACCTTTTTCTATCTAAGACATAACAAGATCCTTGACAAGATCAAACTCTGGAACTAATGGAATACCGTAACCGTAATATTCAATTTTGTATCTCTCTACTTATACATAAGTACGTACAACTTCTTTATATCCGTAAAAGGATCATTTTTATCCGATATATTAATATTATTAAGTGTTTTACTTCAGATTGGCAAAGCTATTCATTATTGCAAGTTGCTTTATGTTGTAATGACCTTTGAGTAAAATTGATAAATTGACCTTTTCTTGATATATTGCTTAATTTTGATGTTAATTTTATTGGACAACAATTTAAAAAACTGCGCTGCAGCCACGTGACGCCAATTTTTGTTGCCTGATATTTACCAGAAACCTCCAATTTAGTAGGAAATATTCTATCAACCGAGCTGCCAACTAAAAATAAATAATTTTTTAAACGAACTTATCAACATATTGTGTTTTATATACGATTATTCTACTTAAAATACAGAAGCAGTTACTCTTTATTCATGTTTCCCTCAAGTATTCCTGTTGTTCTTCCTTGAAGAAAAGTGCCATATGTTGCTAAAACCGGCTAAAAGTGAGACTGCGCTAACGGTTGGATCTCATACGCACTTTCGCCGTGAATTCTTTTATATTTGGAAAAATCAAGGCAAAATCCTTGCTTTGGTCTTCCTGTTTCTAAAAAAAACCTTCTAATCGATTGCTAATATTAGCGATCATTCAGCTGTTGGTGAAATGAGAAAAAAACTATCGAAAAATCCATACTTGGCCTAGATTTTGTGACAGTATGGCATATTTTTAACGGGTCTCGTTTACTAAGTTACACATGCATGTTTAGCCGGCCTTAATTGATCGATAGGCGAGCGGATTTACGCTTCAATATGTGCTTTGGCCGGAGATTCAAGTTAGTTAGAGATATCTAGTAAATTACCTTTAGCCGAGCCTTAGTCATCGATAACTTGAAATATGGAAGCTATGTATGTGAAACCAAAAATTTAATATGCATTGCCGATTAATATTGGGAATGGGAAATGATTTTAGCTTCACATTTAAGTAAGAAAATACAAGAGTGGTAATATAGTTTTTTAATAAGATGTCTAAAAATTTAAGAGTATTGACCTGTACAGACTTTCTAGGCATAAGCACTTGACGTTTGTAAAAATTGACATTTTTCGCATGCTGTAAAATACCACCCAATACGGTTTACAATTTCTTGTCTTGGTTTTTCCATATTTATTATAAATAAACTTTCCGATGTGGATATTAATAATGATAAGTAATTGTTAATGGTTTCAGAAATATGTACTAAAGTAGAAATTTACAAAATGTCAATACTTTTCAGAAACATTTCAATTTGAGTACTATTTATGTTCCAGGGTATAGCTTATATTTACGTCCTCAATCAGTTTAGGTAGGTACAGGATGTTCCTTTAAAATAAGGTATCATTTTAATTTTCCCTGAATTATATAATATCCTTAGATCCTTAGACGGTCTATAGTAAGCATGAAAAAATACTTTACAATCTCTAGATGTATATTGCAATTTTGACTTTAAAGTTTATGGGGGATTGCGATCTCGTCCTAGGAGCGCATAGCATTTTAAGATATTGAATAAAAGGCACAAGGTAATGGCTATCTAAAAGATAAGCCAACTGTCGTTTAATAACCAGGAAAAGGTGTTAAATGTTTGTTTTTGGTTCAATAATTAATTGGCAAAGAACTTCTTAGTCATTCTTTGCTTCAGATTCTTCTTTGAATTAATAAAATGCACTCGAAGATTCATTTTCGTGACCAATCCAATTTCAAATATCATAGTATACTGATAGAAGTATTCACTGTAAATTCATGTTAGTATATTTCCATGGTAAAATACATGTAATGGCATTATAAGTTTCTTAAAATTTCGCTTTGCTATCTACCGTTATGACGAATATTTTTTTGAAGCGGACAGTGGCAAAATTTTCTCTTTGGCTTTGCGGAAAATTAATCCAATCCATTTGGGGAATAGGGGAATACTTCACTAGAAAAAAATTACAAAACGTTGAAATGTGACTTCTGAAAACACTCAAAAGGCAACTGGTTCATTTAGAACCAATTCGGGGATTTGTGCAAGAACCAGAAATACGAAACCTCGGTTGAAAAATTGAGGAAAATACTGGAAGGCTGGGCATAGGATGTAAAGATAATAGATGCCAGTGACTACAAGGCGGGTGAGATATCAACTTTTTTGGATAATACTGCACAAATATACAACAAAAATACGGGTTTCGTTTCATCATGTTTGGTTTCTTCTAAAATTATTGTCCAATCGACCGTCTTTTCTTAACTGAAAACCTCAACTGAATAAATGGATTTGGGTACTGCGTTTAAGAATATGCCTATTGGTAAAACTACCGATTCCAAATGAACCAAACTAGTTTAAAGACAGAAATTTTAAAAATCACCAATCGCTCGCATCGTGGTACAGCTGATTCCCTAACCCAAACTAACCCATAAGCAGTATCTTACATGTATAAGTAAGCACACACTCATTAAAGTTAATGGTCAGCTCAAGTGCCTATCTGCATGAAACGAACCTCTTGAAAATCGTAGAAAGTTCTAAGACGGCATTATCTTTTCCTAACAAAGAATTCTTCTGTTAAAATCTGCGACATCAACTATTTAATTCCTCCAACTATTTTATGGAAAGTTTCTGCAGAAAAAAAACTGCTGTGTTCCTGTAAGCTTGCAGAAAAAATGTATAAGCTTATTTTTTTAGAATAATTTCAACTAGGTAAATGAAAGTTGGAGTCTGGAGGCTTTTCCTTTTTATGGCAGTGGCATACACACTAAAGGGAGATCCTATGGCGCTCGACGAGCGGTGTGTGTGCGAAGATGTTGATTGACACGGTTCTTGAATAGTTGTCGGTTGTAATTAGGGGGAAACAGATGTATTGGGAGTGATTTCCGCAGTGATGCAGTGAGCCAGGCAAAGGAGTTCTTGTAAAGCGATGTTCTAGGCGTTTCCAGTTGTACGACGAACTGGTGCGCTCTTTTCGTCTGTCGTGACTGTCTGACAGGCAGTATCTGTAAAACAGGGATATCTCGGCCACATGTCTGTGCAGTGTTCCAGACTATCCAGATGCCGGGTCGCCGCCGAGACGCACAGCTCTCTTCTGAATGGAATCCAGCAGTTTTAGGGTGTGCGAAATAACGTATCAAGCTTCTTGGAAGCTTATTTTGCGATGTTAGCAACGTGGTCACGCCAGCCAGGACATATTGCTGGTGACCGAGACACCCAGCAGTCCGCTTGACGAGCATGAAAATGGCCGATCCTGCAATAATGATGTCAGGGCCCGCCGTATATGCTAAATTATCTTAAATGAAATCTTGTATATTTATTTTTTTTTATTTTCTACACACCCTCCTGAACATGAGAACATTTTGCTGCGGAAAATCAATATTTTTACTACAATAATATTTTTTATAATTTTTTAAAGCTACCTAATTCTTGGAAAGACCGCTTTAATTTAAAAAACCCTAACTAATCATTATCTAAGTTAAAGCGCTAACTAATATTTTAAATAATAGATATATCTTCCATGTATGGAAAATTCCCGCAAAAAATGCAGCTGGCAAAAAAAACAATAAGCTTAGTTTTTTTCAATGATGAATAGTGAGCCGCAGCAGCAATGTGTGCAACATCTGTGTTTTTAATTTAGTAGTATAAAATGTAAGTAAATTTTTCGTTGTTAATACTTTTCTAAATACAAATTAAGATATGTTTGTAAATAATTAAAAAATGTAAATGTTTATTTTAAGATTTGTAAATAATCTTGTTATACCACTAGCAGCAGATTTTTTAAAGTGTATTTGGCTTTTTTCCAATAATATTACTGTAGAAATACCATTCGACCTAATTTCTACTTAAAAATATATCCCCCTAGCTTCGCTGTTCGGGATACTTTAAAAGAAATTTGGTCTCGTGAACTTCTACAACAAGGTTAACACAGATAATGTCAAAGTATAGTCACCAAACCATCCACTACTTATGATATCCAGAGGAATATCCCTTTTATATTCATGTTATGTTTACCTACAAAATGTATTTAAACTGATACCGACTGACAATGCCCGTTATTTATTGAAAGGGTACAGTACATACTGCTGGCATTTGTTACATTTATATTCCTAACTGAACTATAGATGCAACATTTACTGTATAGAGTAGACGATGTTCTGCAGAAATATTTAAATATCAATATCTACCTGCAAATTATGTTCTATTAATTCCTCGATTTATTTATGTAGGTTTTCTTTCTTGGTATGTTCGCGTTGTTTATTACCATTTTAAATTATAATAAGTATAAGCTATTTCTGAGGCTAATTGGTATAAATTTAAGCTTTTCAATTCAATATCTAAATTCAAAGCTCGATTCAAAGTTGATATGTCACGTAATACGTAATCCAAAACGATATACTTAAATACAGAGATCTTATAACGAGCTAAGGAATAAAATGGCGAAAATACATACGTTATTGGAAACGTGAGTGGCCAGCCAATTGTTGGAGAACGTTTAACTGTCTGCGATCTTTTAGTAGCTATTCTTGTGGTAATCGTATGTCATATATTTTGATTATTATGGAGGCAGAGAAAAAGCCTCGGAAAATCCTTTATATATCCTGTGGCATATTCTGGAATATTACAAATTCCTCAGATGCCTAACCGGCGTCGAAGATGAAAGTGGCGCTTGTAAATAATAAAATTTCTTTCTGGCCTTGGACTTTGCACGTAGTATCAATCGGATTCATACACTGTCTCAAAATTTTGGCGATTTTCGATACAGAGCTCTTTTCAAAATCGTGCAAATTATGACGTACTAATTATATGGCCTTGCCAAAATGTTGTTACTTATCATTATTATATTGGAAAGTGTTGTGCTAAGGGAACTTTCAAAATAATGATAGCGGTGTCAGCAAATTGGCGTATCAGGGATAGGTATAGTTCATTGATCTCGACGTTAAAACATTTGGTGGAACCCACATTCCTATAGCTGAAGACTTTGAAAAAGACGAATTCCTTTATATCATTTTCTTGACTATTTAATCTAAAACTTATTGCGGGGTGTATGAAAGGGCATGGCGTCATTTCCGTCTTGTCCACCAATTTATTGCTTTCACAAGTAGCGACATATGAGATTGTTTAAAATATATTCATTCCGGGGAGGTACACTGTTCCTTATTTTTTGCTATCAAGCATAATAATAATTTTTAAGTATACATAAAGATGGTCCTACCGAAGAATGGTACATTTTTTGCTTGGACCGATCGAGTAATCGACGAAGAAATGGTAGGACGCACAAGAAAAAATGATGGGGATAGAGAAAGGAATCTGGAATATTTTGACCATATTATGAGAGGTGCAAAATAGTCGCTTTTACATCATGAAAGGAATCGAAAAGGTAGAGAATTACAAGCAGAAGAAGATCATTCTGGCTTTGACGGCTGAGATAGTGGTTTGGAGTGAATTCAAATCAGCTTTTTAGGGCAGCTGTGATTCTTATTGTTATGATGGCTTCCAACCTTCTATACAAGGGAGAACCATCGGCAGAACCAGAAGAAGAAGAATGTCATGACTCATTTCTCGCCTAATTTGATCCAATGCAATTGCATAAACCTAATTAGTCAATTAGCAGTTATTTCATCAATTTAATAAATACATCAGTTAAGAAGTGTGTTTTGTCTTAAAATTTTTATTCTTAAAAGGATTAGAATTCAACGATGTTAAAACTGAATGGAGATAAATGTGAGAATGAAATTGTTGCAGTAGAAGGGAAGTTGTATAGTCACTGAGGGTAACGTTAGATCTGGATTTACAGAGCAGCTTTAGCAAAGCTGAAAGAAATTGCTTGAAAAGTTGCTGGACCACCTTTGGATCCTTAAGTAAATATTGCCTGCTGAATTGAAACACCGAACAGCTGAAGCTTTTACATCAAGTTTTGCACCTCTTTTGTCGCGATGAAAAAATTAGTGAGCTGCCCTTCTAGACTGCATATATGCTTATATAATGATCTACGATGAGTTTTAGATGCACTATTTTCAACTGGTAATTCATCATTATCGAAGTCTGGAGTATTTAAGGCCAATTGACTAAGTAAGTATCCAACTGCTTAACGAAAAGTGGCCGCTTCTGATAACTTTCTCTAGTCTGTAGAAACTCTATAGCATCATTAAAAGAAGTAAAAATATAGTTCGTTTTCTAAGCTCATAGCTGGTTGGTAAAGCTCGGAGTCAAGTTAATAGAGTCCACCAATAGTTCTAAGTCGTGTCTTGTATAGTAAAGAAGAGATAGCAATTATTAACAGACATTTCGTTCAAGTCCCATCCTCTCGGTTCCATCTGAAGAGGTGATGTGCATGGTCATGGAATATTTTCATTTTATTACTAATGCAAAGTGGAGAATAGACATTGCAGAAAAAGTACTAAGAAGATAATGTATTATCGGTTTGTGCCGGCTCAACTTGTAGCAATCATTTGATGGCGAATTTTGCCAATGAATCAGTTTCATTTTAAATAGCTTAAAAGCTTTTGCTTATTTTTCGATCTGTCCTATCCGTTAGGTTCCAAATTACGTTGATTTATACATTTACAGATAAATAAATGGCTAGCTAAAGCCTCGACTACGACCTTACAGCCTTAAGTGATATTGATGTAAACTTAGTACAAAACACAGTTTTGCTATATATGTTAAATCGACCTCATGCGTACCGTATATGTATAGTACCGGGACCGCGGTATACCGTGGTAAAATAATTTCATGAAACAACTGTTAAATAGATACCGCGTTACTATAGACAGGTTTTCCGCGGACGACAGACGCCAATAGGATATATATCGCTGGTACTGCCATGGAATGATAATCAAACCCGGAAACAGTCTTAAAGTGGTGCCTCACCTATAAGTGCGACCTTTTAGAAGTTGGTGATTTTAAATTTTAATTCTAGTTTAACATGGCTTCGACTAGACTGCTCTTTTACATTACTAGTCTCTGTATAATGCGGGCGTCAGACCATTTTAAATTTTAGCTTGACCGGCCAATTATGCAAACAGTTAATATGAAATGCTATGATCACATTGTTTATGTACTTGTATGATAATACTTGGGTCATGATAAGGCTATCAAGAAACAATAAAAATTGTTCCTGTTTCTTTAGAAAGGGTAGTCTGGGTTTTTCCCTGTGTTCTTCCTTTAGTATCTTCTTTAACCTTTTCTTATACATTTTGTTATCGCCGGAAATTCTGTTCCACAATTTTTTGAAAATAATTATGTTGTGAGAAAAATTGAAAGAATCTCACAAGTTTTTTTTACTGCATTGTATTCTTGATTTTATTTTATTTGGTTTTGTTTACGCTTTCAACTATACTGCATTAAAATCACAGGTATACATAATGCTAATTGCTGCAGTCAAACCTATAGAAATTAATGGGATTAAATGGATAAAGAAGCATGTTAAATATAATTAAAAAAAAACAGTTGGAAAGCCTGAATTTAAAAACTGTTAGTTATTTTTTTATATTATCGACATAAATAGTGTCAATCGGTTGATTTATATTAGTAGAAAGAAGAGAAATGATATGGAATAAACATTAATTGTAATCCAGCAGATTGGTTGCTTATTGAAACAGGAACAAAATGATCTGAATATTCTTTAAAATACAAGTTAGTACCCTCGTCGTATACGATAGATTTCAGTAAGGAACATTCAATTTGAAGAGTTAATAGTTTGCAAACTTCTGTAGGCATCTTGGTGCGCCCCCATTTATATTGCAGACATAAATGGTAGATCAACTGAATTGGGAGCAAGGGTGCATCTTTCTGCACAGTTATAGAAGCGCAAAGCACAAAACAACTTTTGTTTCCGCCATATACCTTGTGTTCCTCGTATCATATTTAAGCAAGTATTCAAAGTAGCTGCAAGATCTGTATTAAGGTTGGCAGAGTAAACAGTTTGAAATATCGCTGATGGTAATTGGTAATGACGTCAAGTTTCTAATTTCGAAATTTATAAATCCAATTGATCGGATTTAAAAAGCTCTGTCAACGCTAAGTTTCCATTGCACTCTGTTATAAACCTAATAATACAGGGAGATAGGATGGGCGCAATGTGAACCTTGAGGGACAGCTTAGAAAACCAAGAACTGGTTTGACGTTACACCATCACTCATTCTTGAATCCCTTTCAAATATTATTGTATGCACCCCAATAGTTACCACATATATTAATCTTACCATTTTTGATTAATACAGCATGTCATACATTATCAAATACTTTAGAAACGTCATCTACCTGAGTGCCGCTCTCATCAACGGAGGAGAGGCGTTACTAAATCATAGATAATGTTGTTGAACTAGTTTTCTTTGAACGTTCTTCAAAATTACTTGATTTTCAAAAATAATATAATGTTGGTGAGGATTTCATCTCTGTCAATATACACCTACACCAGGTTCAGATATTTTAGGCAGTGCTGACGTTACAAATATTTCTGTAATTCTTCATTCGCACCTGTCCCCAGACGTAAAAATTGGTTAACAGATTTTACACCGTTATTGAGGAACAAGCACATAGCAATTTAAAGGAAAAAACCAGGTGATGTTTCATCGGGCCCAGTATTTTTAGAGTTATCCAGACATCTCAACTTCCGTACATTGATATTTTAAGAAGCCTAATATGCGATAAACTTTACTAAAGATTGATGTGGCGCTTTTCAGCTTGTAGGTTTCCATCAATAGGAAACACTTGGCTTTCTGAAGTCGACACGACCGATTAGTAAATGCACGAGTTTTTAGCATTGGTTGCAAAATTTAAACATAGAAGTGTTTGTCCCACGGATTTTCCAAAGTTGACATAATAATATGCCAATTTAATTCGATTGTTCCGATGATAGTATTTTCTAGGATATGCTCTTCAGTGGTGATACTATACTTTTTCGGTTAAGATTTTTTTTCATCAATAAGTATTATTGTTTTATTTCAATATTTGGAAAAATGATAGTGAATTTTCATAATATTGTATATTGTCTAATTCCGCGTGAGAAGATTAATAACTAAATTCCCTTGAAAATCATCTGTTAGAGATATCAAGCCAAATTTAACTAAAAACCTGTTCAAAATAATTCCTATTTTATATTATAAATGTTAAATACGTATTTATATGCTGTTTAATCTAGAATTAAATAACAGTATATTATAAGAAACCGGAGATATCGCAGCGTCTATAAAAATATAACGTAACTTTTACTTTGGTCATGGTTACCGTAATTAATGTAGTTGCAGCAAAAAAGAAAGTGTGTGGTACATATATGTTTTCAATCTTCTTTTGCGCGAATTCTTGCAAATATTTAATAAGTTACCTTGCTAACAAATTAAGAGGAAATATCATGTCGTAAGAATAAATGAAGTGATAATTTTATGCTTGAAACTGTGTAAATTCAAACAATGATAAATTAAGACTTACGACATGGGTTTTCAGCGAAAATAATAGAACTACATTCGAAATTATTTATATTGTACCAAGAAGTGGAAGGCATTCAGCTCGACGTTCAGTCTTCGGCAGATCTGAAGTTCGCATCAGGCGAAAGATGATACGCGAAGGTCGTCATTTGAAAGTTGCAATCATTAAGATGTAGTATTTTGAATAGATGGTTCCCAAGTGTTTAGACGAATCAACACAATAACTAGGTATTACCAAGGGATTGTAAGATTGTTGATATACTATCAAAACCTATATACCCAGCTATATAGACAGCATTTCTGAAAACCATCTGGAAGCTTGGAATTCAACGCAAAGGGAAAGTGATAATATCCAAATTGTAGCTGAGAAACTCATCGTCCAAGTGGAACTTATTTTTAAATAATGCAATAACTCTAGAATCAAGCTAAAATCGGCGCGAGAATATGGACCATTAAATTCTCCTTGATTTGCTTTATGAAAGTATTTTCATTCTCAAATCCGAATGAGATATTTTTGTAATAAATAGGACGATATCTGATATAAACGAATCCCCCTATAGCTATTGACTATTGGTCGAGGGTTACCCACTCGGTTACCCACGATTGAGATTTTTTAGATATGTTCACAAGGTATGTGAGAATCACGGATTTTGTTCTTTTGCTAGAAAAGTGTAAACTCAAAAATGAGGTTGTTTTGTCGAAATTTTAAGTTACTTATCTTACATAATTCGTCTTAAGTAACACAAGAAATATTGTTCCAACGTCTCATTGTACAAACTTTAGACGAGTATATTTTAATAATATCATTACCTCGCAAGTCCATTTCGGAATGCGTTTGTTTTATGCCCATAATATTTTCAGTCCATTGTATTTCAGAACTGGCTAACTTTCCTTTTGAGGGGCTGTTCTTGAAGTTATTTCGCTTGACATTTCTGATGTCCCTGGCGGTTTTAAATTCCGCTTTCTCAAATGAATTAAATTATATTTCATACATTTCATTCTTTTACTAATTTAGCAGTGGCATTCCAAATCGTTTTTGTTTTAAGGAGATTTGTTTATTTGTTTGGCAGGCGAATTGCCTCATACTACTGGCATTGTCTTTATAAGAAGAAAGTCGTTCAACGGGGCCTGTGGAGAGGTGCTGCCCCCAGTGGCTGACACCAAAAACAGTATTTATGAATGAAAACACGTGCAATGTTTACCCTACATACGAAAAGGAAGGGGTAGAAAGGGGAATACAATATTATATTCGTGGAGCCGTAGATTTCCAAGAAATGGTCTTCAGCCAAGGCTAAGTGGCTAGAACCGGTTTTATCAGTTTAATTTTAACACACAAAATGAAATTTTACTGCTTCCCCAATCTTGACTTTTCAATTGAATTTATTTTATGTTTGAGAAAATGGTTTATAGCATTTTTAACACATTGATTTTTGTGTCAATTTCTTTGCTAGTTTCTATTTTATTCATATAGGCCTAATTGAATTGGTGCAGTAGTCGAAGAAAATAGATTTGCATATGCCATTAAAAAATGGGAAAATAATGAACAATAATAAAATCCTATTTGCTAAATGTAAAACGTTTTGACTTGATATAAGTAAAATTTTACAATATAAACTGGATATTTTAACGCATTCAAAATTAGGAACACTAAAAACATATTATTAAACTATAAAAAAAATTATATTTATAAAAATTGATTATTCGTTTCCTATTATTAGTCAAAAAGTAAGGTATCACAATTTTTAAACTTGCAATGTTTATAGAGAAATATAGATAAAAATTAAATTTAGTTCCAATAGTAGGTAGGTATAGTTATTTCATGTATTTTTTCTTTTTATAGAAAGAAGACAATTAAACATTTTCTGCAATTTTATGCTTTAATGCACCAGAAACATGTATTTATCAAATTATTGATTAAAATGTCTTGTTATTTGGAGATTAATAATAAAATTAAATATTTTTATTTTATTAAATTTCATTATTTTTGCAAAAGAGGGGGAGATAAGAAATAAGGTGTTTAAAAACTGAAATCAAAACTCTTACCAGGGATAAGTCTTTATTTAATATGAGTTCGGCATATATTAATACTAATTTATGTATCGGTACATATAATATTGCTCCAGGCCAACAGCCAATGTTCAAAACTTTCAATCGCTTATAGCCATTATTATCATTATTACATAATTGACAATCAAATTAAATTAATATAAATGTACTCTTCAAAATATATACTGTAGTTTATTCGCTATAATCAAGTAAATAATTTTTGAAAAAAATCGGATTTAGGATAGTGAAATAAACAACATCCGAGTAAAACTATATTTACTCGAAAACTAAACAATTCAATTGATAAAACACATCAACCTATACAACCCTTAAAACTAAAGAAAAAGTATATAAGATAAAAAAATAAGCATCTAGAGTAGTGTGCTGTTTCGGGCAACTTCTGGTTTGATTCATCCCTTATTTTCAACTGATCATTTTATGTTCACTTGTATTATTTCCCTTTGAAATAATTCATTTATTTTATCTTAGATGCCAAATTTTTTCATATCAAAGTTTTGTGTTATTGCCTATCAAACTTGTAAAGTTATACATGTTCTTAAAATAACTTTCTTGTATATTATAAGTTACAATTAATCACCAGAAACCATAATTATTTTTGATATTTTTCAATCAGAAGTTGCTAATATAGCTATTGTGATAAACTGATGTATCAAGAGATTAGATCGACTACAACTCCATAAATAAGTACTTATAAATATTACTTAAATATCGAAAAGTAATTGGACTACATTAACATAGATACAACCTAAAAGCATCAGCATTTAATAAGAATCAACTAATAAATTAATTATAATCAGTCAATTAATGTTTTATCTTTATTTAAATATAAGATGATTCACAGATCTCATTTATTAGTATTTAAAAATTTATATATGTATTATATTTAAAATTGTCAAATCATATTCAAAATCATGTTTTTCGTGCCAAACAATATTGGTCCATAAAACTTACTTTTTAATTTAAAAAATTCAAACTCGCTAGAAAAATATTACTTTTTTACACTGTGAAAAAATCCTTAATTGTAGTAAATTGGAAAAATACAGTTATATAATATATATTTAAAGTTTTATGTTCCAGTTAAAAAAAACAGCAAACAACTTTTTCGAATACTAAGTAACTAAAAATAACTCTTGGAGTAATATTAAAATGTTGTTTTTTACTCCGTGAATAAAAGTGAATAGTGAATAAAAAAATTATAACGTCAATTCGCATTTTGAATATGACTTACATTGTTTATATATTAAAGTCCTTAATAAAACATTAATTATGAATTCCCGGTGGGATAAACATGAATCACCTTCAAATCAGCTTATTCGGGCAATAATTGATTTTTTGTTTTAAAAATAAATAGTACATTGGACATATCTATGCTTTGCTGTATTGAAAGCCATCTAAGTGGCTTTAGCATCAAATTAATGGGAGTATAATGTGTACAGAATAATATAATGCGCATAGCTTTATTTCGTAGCAACTGGAGTCTTTGTATATCAGCCTTTTTACCTGATATCAACAATGAAAAACAGTAATTGAAATGCGGATATATATAGGTATTATATATAAGAACACGACTCCAGTGACTAAGAATCTCAGCTATTCTCCTAAAAAATTCTATCTTTTCCATTTTTTTTTCTAATATGATCTACATGTAACGAAAAATTAAGCTGAGAATCCAAGACTACCCCTAAATATTACTAGATGCATTTTCAAATAGGCTATTAGATATCTATCTTAATCCAATAATTATTTTCTAGAAATCTATTACAATTCTGCTTAGAGCCAAAAAACCATGTACTTTGTCTTTTTTTTTAACCTAAGCCTATTTACACACAACGAGTTATAAAGGATGTCAAGTTTTGATTTCGTAGTATCTACTACCTGATTAAAATCCTTCCCGCAAACACAGATCAACATATCGTCCACAAACAAACTTAGAAATGTATAATTTAAAACTCGGTCTAGGTCATTGACATATAGCACAAACAAAAGGGGGCTCAGAACACTGCCCTGCGGCACCTCTATCTCACTATCAAACGGATTTGAGGACGCATTATTCACTCTAGTCACATGGGAGCGATCCTCCAGGTGATCAGTGAACCAAAAAAGTGCACTGTTTGTAATTCCATAGGCCTGTAGTTTGTGGATAAGTCTTCTCCTATTGATGAAGGTGAAGTAAAGAGTACCCAAGTACACAAAAAGCACTCTTTAAAAATTTAACTGCTCAGATTTCTTGAACCACATTTAATGGGAAAATATTTGGCACCAATGACGAAGACATACTTTGTAGGCACAGCGATCAAAGAAAGCTTTCTCGCCCAGGGGATGTTCCTTTACAAATTGATGCTCTCAAAATAGACATTATCTGAAACAAATTAAAATCTAATGTAATTTTGACTTAGTTTGTAAAGAATTTGTTTGTCAAAAACTGAAACAATTAAAAAAATACAAATGTGGAACAACTCAAAAAAGTAAATTTAAAGACATCTAAACGCGCGTGCTTTAAAAGTGCTCTTATATACTTATATCATAATATGCTATTAATTAAATTCAATATTCATTCCATACATTTGTCATCCTTCCTTATACATGTCTATCACTCAATTAATTAACTATTCAAAACTGTTCATAGACACTTAGACGTGCAACATCTGTGTATATGTACTTAAGTACAAAATAAACGTTAATATTATGAGAAAGCATACTGATGGATATAAAAAAGTAGATGTAAAGATTTACCCTATCCCTATCTACATATATATGATTATTATAAAAATGTTCATCGTATTTAATTAAACCTGTTCTGTTTATTAAACTTCGAAACTGCTATTGCAATACTCTGATTTCCGACAAAAACTACAAAACAAAGGAAGTGGATACTTTTGTACTTACCTAGAAAAAAAACGTAGATAGATAATCGCAATTTACTTAGCCCAAAATTATTCATTACAACCCAAACACCATATATGCCAAACACAAACATTTTACAAAGTAAAGCTTCTTCAACTTGAACAATGGCGGAAAATTAAAAATAAACAATGAGATATTCGGAATTATTAGCAACACTCGTCCACGCGGCTCCACTCCGCGCCGCCAGGTAACAGCCCTTGGGAATGCACCAATAGAAATGTAGGAACTCCCTCCTTGCAACGTCTCTCGTAGGACCCGTAGTAATTTTTTGAAATTCAAGAATGGGCACATTTCAGGCCGGACGCCATCTAGGGATGAGGCCTTTTTTTAGTTCGAGGTTGAATAACTATTCCCTATATAAACAAAGCTACTGGTTTTCTCAGGGGATTTACCCAGCGATTTTCGCCTTATTTAAGTGTCAATAATATAGACCACATTTAAATTATCGACGAAATTCCTTTCAATTGAAAATTACAACTCAGAAACTAAATGTCTTAAAACCTAATGCTAGTTAAAATGACTAGAATAAGTATGCGGTAACATTTTATATGAGAGATAAAATTCGTTCGATTTTCAAATTCACCGGCTTATGCCCGATCATAATATGCATGTCCATGGTCGGAATAAGACAATAATTTTTAATTAATGAGTTAATTAGTTTACTATGAAAATTGCACGTATAAACTATATTTTCCAATAGACGCTTAAATATAGCGATTTTTTAGGAATTCAATAGATTTAACTTTTGAATCAGTAGCTCAATATTAAGATGAAATTAGGAGATCTAGGAGAAAATTAGTATTAGAGTTTTAGACATATAGGTAAACACTGATCGCAAATATCAATTCATTTTGCTTTGCTGATCGTATTGATCGACTCTATCAAGAGCAGGGGATTCACTGGAATATTCTATAATATATTTATAATATTTAAGGGGGTTTATCAGTGAAACGAGATTCCGACGGCGTGCCTTTCTAGCAAAGGCAAGCTATTCTTCGTTCTCTGTCTAGGCACCGCCCACCGATTCGATTTAAGTTGTGCGAAAACAACACTGCATTTTACACCACGTGACCACGTCGCAGTCACCGTTGGACCGTCGATAAGCACATTACGTGTGATTCGAGACGGACAGCATCAGCAGTCAGGCAAAATATGACAAAATCTCTGGGGAGAACGGGAAGAGCTACTGTGTTGAAATTTTTATGGTAGGTGCGCCTCATGGGGGGGAGGGTGCTACCCTTGACCAAATGTGGGACCGGGGCTCTAATTTAAGGGGGGGTTTGGGAAAAACCACGTTGCACCCCCACCTCCCCGGAAACCCAAAAGAATGGGAAGAAATGGAAAAAAAAGTAAAACATTGTTCGGAAACTTAATAGAAGTGTTATAAAACGAAGAAAAAAATAAAAAAAAAGAAAAGTTAGAGACACGCGGTTTCAGGCGAAAGTATTCAGCTACGAGGTCGGGATGGCAAAAATGGGGAGAAAAAAATTCTGATAGAATTGAAAAAAAAACGTAAAAGATTGTTCCGAAAGTTAAGAAAAGTATTATAAAACGAAATAAGAAAAAAGTATATAAAAAATTTAGGCGAAAAAAATGCAAAGAGTTCAAGACGGGGATGGCAAAATGGAAAGAAAAGAAATGATGTATAAAAAAGCAAAAAAAAAGTGTTGAAACGAGAGCAAAAGTAGGGGAAAAAAGCTTAAAAAAATAATAAAAACTCAATTTCCAATATTTCTTTCAGAGGTTTCACTTTAGTTGTGTGTTTATAAAGCTGACAAATATTTTTTTTCATGATTTTACTTTTATAACTTAGATACAGATGCTTATAAAAACCAGTTCTCTTGAAATTTGTCAGTCATTTATAAAAAAGAAAAATAAGAAATTTGTAATGATAGGTTTTTAATATAATTATAAAAATTGTGCATTTCAAATAAGAAATGGTACCATCATGTCTTTACAAATAATCTAAAAATACCTACATATTATAATATAAGTCCATATAAAAGTATTTAATTATCTCGATGGAGGCTTCTAATTTTTAGACCTCTTGCAAATATAGGATCAACAATTTCTGGAAGAAGGCATTTAATGTATTAAATAACGTAAAAAGACATCGAAATTTGCAGAATTAATATACAAACCTATTTACAAAAAAAATGCATAATAATATGTCGTAGGCTTCGAATGTAAGCATAATACGGAAGGGATAAAAATTTTTTATGGAGAATTGGGAAATCTTGGCTTACTCCCTATGTGTCATAGTTCGTTCATATATTATGGCTTGCGTAATAAATGATGAGAAAATGGAATCTATGTTTATAAAATATATAAAGCTATCTAAAAACAAAATATAAAACATACTTTTATATTTAAGCACATATAGATATAGAAGGTAGTTTGTGGATGTTCCTTTATTTTTCTCCTGTTGTAGTTACCCTCCGATTCGAGCTCCCCTGTGTTTGTCTATAAACTAAATGTCCTGCATTGGCTCCAGGACGAAAACCGAGTGTCCCTGACTAAAATCCCTTGTGACAATGTTCAATGTTGTATTTTTAGTTGTTTAATTCGAAAAAAAAAAACCTTTTTTTTTAAGTCATGGGCGGACACTATCTTTTATCAATAATATTCGGTATGATACCATCCGGGGCCCCACTAGACTTTATATATTTAATCTTATTAAGGCTAAATAAGCCCCTTATTATTACAGATAACACTACTAAATTTCAACAAAATCGTTAAAAGGATATTTAAGATATTAATTAAAAAACGATTTTTTTAAAGTTTGACATCCTGTATCTGGGAAACTATGCATTTTCGGACCCCGGTTCATATGAGAAAAATTTAATATTTTCTTATGTAGAATCTCTCCTGATATTATTCTAACGGTATTTTCGGACACCCTGCATATCGTTGAATTCATCTTTTACTGGTTTATTTAGAAATATGTAAGAAAAAAGGGCATTCTATTTAAAAAAATTGCCTTAATTTGACCCCCTTGTATAAAATAGGGTGACAATTAAAACACTACAAACAATAAAAGATCGTTTAACTAGAAACATCTTTTGTATTTTTAATTTTTTTTGCAACACTCATAGATTTCGAGTTAAGGTATGGGCTCAACTTAAAGCGGCCATCCTGTACATTATTCAACAAACAAAATCAAAAGTTGTTGTATTTAGTAGTCTGTTAAAACAAAACTTACGTTAATGCCATTAGTTTTGCTGACTTCTTTTGTTCTCTTGATCTTCTAGCGATCAACATTTTTTGACAAATACTACTGTTTTTGGAATCAGGTCGCTTTTTTCCTCATATTGATACAAAAACAATAAAACAAAGTAAGAAAAATCGAGATAGAAAGGTGCAAACCATTTTGCTCTATCTTGGTCAATGGCCGATTTTCAACTGTCAATATTTCGAGAACAATTGGAGATAGGTGTAGAACATTTTTCATGAAATGTGTCTAGAATTTGATGTAGAATCTAAATATGCAGGGCATTCCATTAAAAAAAGTCAATAAACGAATGCCAGGTTTTTATGAAGCACCGTGTATAATTGAAAATATTTTACGATATGCGACACGACATATCCTACATTTTTTGTATTTAACATTTTTTTATCTCTGTAAATAGGGAGATACGGGACAGTCACACTAATGGACCACCATGTAGGTATTTTCCCCTTTATTATTATTATTCCTTGAAAATAGTCATTATTTATCTATAGGTAATAATTATTGATGTAGATACCTTTTTCCAAATATATAGGCTCGTAACCTGCCTAAAGTGTTTAGAAGACCTTTTTATATTTTATGTTATAGTCTTTACGAAGTTAATTGAAACAGTTGGGGCTCTTAATAATTTCTAATTATTTTGTGTAGGCGCTCGCCGGCAACTGAGAACAGACTATGCCGACATTAAATTAAGAGTCCCAACTTTTTCAATTGACTTCGTAAAGACGATACCTACGTCTAGACTAGGTAGAAGCGAGTCGATTGTTTATCTTATCCTTCGTATTTTTTGAATCCTACAGTAATATTTGTTTTATCATTCAAATTTTGAATCTCGAGTGTGCGGGTCGTTCTGTAACTTGTGATTTATTGTGTTTTGGTTCTATCAGTGCTTTGTTTTATTGTTTTTGTATCAATATGGGGAAAAAAAAGCGACCTGGTTCCAAAAACAGTAGTATTTGTCAAAAAATGTTGATCGCTAGAAGATCAAGAGAACAAAAGAAGTCAGCAAAAATATTGACAGTTGAAAATCGGCCATTTACCAAGTTTGACAGCCTGTAAACTCTAAACGGCTAAGGATAGAGCAAAATGGTTTGTACTTTCTTCTTGGTTTTTCATAAGCTATTGTTTGACACTAACTTTTTATTTAACCACAGGTAAATTTAACCTCTGGGTAAATAAATACAAAGTTAGCGTTAAACGATAGCTTATGAAAAATCGAGATAGAAAGGTGCAAACCATTTTGCTCTATTTTTACCCGTTTAGATTGTACAGGATTATTCAACGAGGACTAGACAAGGCTAATTTTTGACTTTCCCTGTACTTTTACAAAAAAAAACTGAAATAGCCATCTTATGTAATTTTTTCCCGCGAATTCCGATATGTTCAGCAAGAAACAATTGAACATCAAATAAAAGTGCTAGGGGTCACTTTGATATATTTTTAAATGGATGCCATGTATATTATTGCATATTTGGATTGTACGAAAAAGCCTAGACATATCTCATGAATAATGTCCTATACCTATCTCTAACGATTTTTGAAATATTGACAGTTGAAAATCGACCATTTATCAAGTTTGATAGCTTGTAAAATCTAAAGGGCTAAAGATAGAACAAAACGGTTTGCACTTTCCGATAATGGTTTTTCATAAGCTATCGTATGACACTAACTTTAGATTTAACCATATGTTAAAAAATCCCGGATAAATTTAACCTCTGGTTAAATAAAAAGTTAGTGTTATACGAGAGCTTATGAAAAACCAATACAGGAAAGTGCAAACCGTTTTGTTCTATCTATAGCCGTTTAGATTTAACAAGCTGTCAAGCTTGGTAATTGGTCGATTTTCAACTGTCAATATTTCAAAAACCGTTAGAGATAGGTATAAGACCTTATTCATGAAATATGTCTAGCCTTTTTCGCACAATCCAAATATGCAATAATATACATGGCATCCCATTTAAAAAATATATCAAAGTGACCTTTAGTTCAATTGGTTTTTGCTGAACATATCCGAATTCGCGGGAGAAAATTACATAAGATGGTTATTTCGGTTTTTTTTTATAAAATTACAGGGAAAGTAAATAAATCGCCTTGTCTAGTCCTCGTTGGATAACCCTGTACAGCCTGTCAAACATGGTAGTTGGCCGATTTTCAACTGTCAATATTTCGAAAAACTTGGGGATAGATATAGGGCATTATTCACGAAATGTGTCTAGAATTTCATGCAGAATCTAAATGTGCAATAATATACATTCCATTAAAAAAACTCAAAAAAACGAACGACAGGATTTTATAAAGCACCCTGTATAATTGAAAATATTTTCACAATATTTACCAGAACATATCTTACAATTTTTGTATTTAACATTTTTTTATCTCTGTACGGGTCTTTGTTACACTAATGCGCCACCTATATCTGTGGAAAGTTTGAGAAGCGGCTACAATATCATTTAGAACAGTCTACAAAATAAATAATAATCCCAAATATCATATTTCTGAAAACTGGTTTCGTCCAGCGAGCGATCGCCCGACCGGCTCAGGTTGTAAACAACAGACACACACCACGTGGCCTCGCGCCGATGCCAGCTTTTACCAGAAGAAATAATTCTAAATAAATTCATGTGTTTCAGCGACAAGGGGGCGTGTCGAATCAGCGATTTTGTCTCAAAATCTTTATTCCAGGATTATGGACAAACTATTTGATCGAAAATTTTTTTTCTTTTATCAATATGTCTAGATTATGATCCACTAGGGTCGTACAGACTTATTTTTTCTGTTATTTTTTTCTCCTAATATATTAAAAGCTAAAATTAAGAAATTAAATTTTTTATCACTGTACTGCCCTAGATTCAGTAATTCTAAGCGAGTTTTATACTTGGCTAATTTTCTTTATTATGCATATTAACGAAGAAAATCGGGAACAAAAAAAATACTGCTGATGAATCCCCTTAACAGCCAGTAGGGGTTACAAAGAAGCCAAAAAAAGTTTATTTTACTTATAACTCTGCATATTATTATGTTTCCTTGGTGTGTTTTCGTCAAGGTTTTAATTTTCGGCAATACTTACAAATTAGTTTTCCCCAACAATCTGTTGAAAGGTCAATAATAATCTTAAAAGTGTTCTTTAGCTGTTTATTAGGCGAATATACCTAATAAATAACTCTAAAGAAAACTTTTAAAATTACTAGATATTTGAAGGAATATCTCATAAACACATAGAGGATAGAAGCAGCCTATTTTTTGTGTGTCATTTGCCACACTAAACCTATAAGTAAGCACAAATCGTTAAAATGGGAAAATACTCAAGTTTTCGTTCTGGCCACTTCCCTGGCTGAATCTCCGAGGAATTGTAATATTCGATAAGCCTGTAAATCTTATCAACGTAAATTTTGAGCTTTAGTTGTATAATCATTGTAATTCATTAAAAAAATATTTTTTAGAAGAAGTACATCGGGAAAATATTTGAGGTACCTAACGAATACCCGAACTAATGCGATTCGGAATACAGCGAGGCATACATACTAAGTGTAATTATATTTAGGTATAGGTACCAAATATTTTTGTAATATAGGTAGGAAATACTATTTTTTTAAATACATACCCTACCTATATTTTCAGTCGATAGATAGGCTCCTTTTATGGGTGTTTGGATTTTATACCTGGATGCAGGTCAAGGTCGTTTACCTAGGTGCCAAGTTTCAGGTTTCTGTACTTTAAAACTTCAAATATAATCTACTTTGTAAGATAGGGGAGACTTAGACAGCTGAGCAAGTGGTGAGTTAGCAAGTTAGAGTTTCGTGATCAGTTTTAAGCATGAAGCTCTGAAAATACTAAATATTTCAGTCTGGTGTCTGTCAGTCTGGTGTGTAAGGAATTATTTAACCAACTGTGTCAAAAAAGTTTCAATTATATCATATAGCTTCCATCAGATCTGGCGAACCCTGTTTAAAAAGACATGCAAAACATTATAAATTGGCCTTGTATTTCTTAAAATCTAGAAAGCAAATTAAAATGCATCGAGCAAATGCGATTACAATCGAAATTATAATAATATTTTAAAGGGTACGACCGTTGCCCCCTTAAATCCACCAAAAAGGGGGCAAACACCCCGCCATATTGCGCCTACGATACGGCAACGGTTTTTGCACGTCGTCGGCCCCCAACTGAGGAATTGTCGAGGTCAAAAATCCCCGTTGGGCGATGTTGCCGCAACCGCGTTTATTTGTGGCAAAATAAGAAAATGGAATTAAGCGAAAGTACAAAGGTTGCGGTCAAATTTATTATTAATTTGATGATAATGTGAAATGAGATGTTTACACGGAGTTTCACACGCTTGACAATGTTAGGAACCCAATTATTTGGTGTGGGTATGTTAAATACGCAGCTATCGACTTGGGTGATAATGTTTCGCAGAAACATCGACTTGTTTGAGAGTAATTTTATTTCGATAGGAGGATTGTTTGGAAAAGTTTTACACATCGTTTTTTTTTTAAAGAAGATACGGTAAATAAGAAATGCTAATAAAACGTTCCCTACTAAATATAGTAAAGTTTAATTCATCTCAAGAATTAATTAAATTAACATCAGAAAGGCTTATTTCTTTTTAATAATAGATATCTAATTAAATTTCGTCAGTACAATATAAGTTTGTAACTAAAATATTGTTTAAATTCCTTATGTTATGGCCATACCTATTCATAATAATTTATTGCGTTTAATTTCAACATCTTCCTAATATGTTTTCTGAAAAATTGTTTCTAATTCCACTAAGAAGCTTTGATAATCCGCCCAAACTGTCAACATACATTAAGAGATATAAAAATATTTCACTATAATATAGAATTCATTTAGAGTGTTTTGTTGTTAAGTACTTTGCTGATAATTTTTCGCAAAATCATGGAAAACGACTCGCAGCTCTGTCACAAAGGAGCCATTCCTATGTCTTGCCAAGTCCGAACAAAGCCTTTGTTTCGCGAAATTTTGAAATAAAAATAAATATAACGCAATGCGCATTTGGGCAAGCTACCAAAGGTCGCTTTCACCGTTTATTATCAATATTTGTGTATTTTAATGTATAATATTTGAAGACTGAATAAATAGGTATATTCTACAGAATATTTCTAAGTTCTTGTCGATAGTCTCTTAAATGCTCTGCTTAACTACGAGAATTGTTTAAATTATATTGGAATTAAATTTATTAGGTACTTCTAAATGTAGTCATTAAGCACGATAGGTAAATTTATTTTTACCCAATTCGTCTTTCGCGGCATAGCACCACTTGATATCCGAAAAGCAATGATAATATATCACATCCATTGTTAAATTTCTCGTTAAATTTACTATCCAGCTTTTTCCTCATAAAAGCGTTTTTTGTTTGAGAGATGTATGCCGATCCATGGAAAGCTTGGTTTCGTGGTTTCCTTTACGATATTATATATTATAGATTGTCCTAAATATAAGCAGTTAAGATTCCTCTGGAATTTAACCATTGGAATACCTTGCCATTTATCTGCATGGATGCCAACTGACGAAGATTCCGGCGAGGGCCGGAGGCAACCTCCTCGATTTCTTCTCGATTTAATCCTTAGTAATATCGTTCTCGTTGATGTGTTCAATATAGTTGTGCTAAGTTGTGAAGAAAGCAACCTAACTGTGCTAAAGTATTGATAAGACAATTACAGAGGGATGGGCCCAACAGACGACCCAAAATAAATTATTTTGTTAATTAAAGTTGAAACGACGCTATTACTTATTGCTCCTCTGCGATAATAAATGCAATGTTTTTAAATATGTAATCTTATGGTTATTATTTGTACAAAAACGTATAGAATGTCATAGTAATTATATTGTTTTATATTTCAGAATTTGTTTTGAATTCATAGTTTATACCTTGAATTCAGATTTTAAAACCTAAATTTAGAGTTTAAAGTCTGAATTATTAAATAGGCAATCAAAATGCCCTATACGTTTTAATAGGGAAATATATTTATTATCATGGGGATTTACTGAATATAAAAATATCTGATATCTACAGGTAAAAATCTAAGGAAAGGTTGTTTATAAAACGTTAATGTGTGCTTATTTCGTGGCAACACCTGCCCGAGCACGAGCAACAATTAAAACAACAATATAAAAATAGCCTTGAATTTTAAAAATGTTCTGTTTATCAATGTCATTACCTTTTTTGAGCTCAGGCGCACAGTGGATAATAACCTTTAAAACAGATAGGTACTTACATTCAAGAAAACGGATTCGTATTGTTTTAACTCGTTAATTCTCGACACACAGTCCGTAAAAACAATTTAAGGTTTCCTAATGCAGCGGCGTCATAATATTTGGACAAAGTTGACGAAAACATATTTGTGTTTTTTATTGCGCAGCAACTGACGTAAATCAATCTAGTGATTATTTGAACAATGAAAATCATAAATATTGTTTTTTTAATTCTTTAATTCGTCCATGGAAAATCTATATTTTCGGTAATAAATTCGTTTAAATCTTAAGGTAAAAACGACCAGTAATTTTCAGCAATTGTTGTTCTTGCACAACTTTTTTGCTAATTCGCTAACAACAGTTTACCTGTTCGAATGGTGTGTAATCTTTTTGTCGGTTACATTCAAGCTAATGTCCTCAGCAGACGATTCAGTCTATCCATTAATAGTATTTATTTCAACAAGGACGTTATCGTATCAATTATCGGTTTCCGATTTGGTTTTAAGAACAGCCGTGGTGAGGTAATATGTTCACCTCGTTTTGATATCAGTTTATGAAAAAGGCCTACAGAGAGCTTTATTTTCATTATTGGCAATCGACCATTTTCTACTTGTACAGCTTTTTGAACCGCCTTGGCAAGTCTTTCTGAACATTGGATTATATTCAATGAGATTTGTTTAAAAGCCGTCGTTATTTTTCACGATTTGAACAAAAATGCAAGCTTCCTCGACTTCTCTCCACGCTAATTCTACAGCAGCAATATGGTAGAATTTACGCATAAGGCATTCATGGGTATATTCATCCCAGGGTAATATTTTTTGGCTTATTTCAGACAAACCTAACAGAAGTGACGTGGGTTTAACGTTTGCATGGATCTGCTTGCAGGGCCTTCCCTGATCGCATCGCGAGCAGCTCGGGTAGGTTTAAATACTATGCTGTTAAACGGGTCAATCATAATCTTATAGTCATTATAGTACTTCTCTTGTAAAAGTTTGCACGAAAAGTTTCACATAGTTGTTACCGTTTCTTCTCATATTGATCGCCCAGTCTTTCAGTATCAATGTCAGTTCTTCTACGTTTCAATGCTCATTTAACTCGCATCTTCGTTCATAGCAAAACTCCATAAATATTCCCCATGTAACTGTCTGCGGTATTTTTGGAGTTCTTTCTCTAATTAGCGCGTTAATAGATTGGAAATTACATTTTCAAATTTATTTGGAATATGAAGCTGTCAAAGTCTTGGTATCATAGTGATTGGAAACATCCCTGAATGTTCTTAGTGGAAGTAATTGCACAAGTGCATCAAAATTACCGATAATTCTGCATGACAGTGTGTTGTCTAGAACTGCATAAGTTTATTTTCATATTTTCCAAAATATGAAAATGATCGAATGCAGTTTTTCTTAGACAACACGCTCGAATGCAATCTGGTTATTTTGTTGCACGAGTGTAGTTCGGGGCAATATTTCCCGAAGCGAGACATTTTAAAAATATATTTTGACTTTGACGTAATTTATAAATTTTCCCTGTCAGCGTAAGTTTACAATGGCATTACCATAGATACGTACGATGCAATTATCGCCGTGCTCTTTCGGTTTCTACAATGCAATTATCGCTGTAATTTTCCGAGAATTGCACTCCTCTAATGGGAATTTTTTATACATGAGGGAAATATTCAGTTAAATGTTGAAATCATTGGCTGATTTGTGTTAAATGACAAAAAATAACTAAATAGCTGTTAGAACTGTCAAAAATTTGTGTTTATAATTTTTATGCTAAACTTGGTTTTGCCCTCAGTTTTGCATAAATAGCGTAACAGACCAGCAACAATAGCAGATCACATTTAAAACAAAACTGTTGCCTCATTTTTTGTGTTATCAGTAAAAAAATTAAAGAAATGTTATTATTTAAAATCTTAATAATTATTAAAGGTAAACTAATTTTATGTAGGCATTATGTTGCAAAGGCTTTTACAAAATTATGTTGCTCCATATCATGCGTAAATATAATATATAAAATCATTTCTTTATTTATTTTATTTTTAAAATTGTTATTTTCTATAAATAATCGATTAATACAATTTAACACTCCTACATTTAAGTAGGTCCAATCACTTGATTTTCATAGCTTATACTATGCACCTGTTAGTAATAATAATAAATGATCAATAAATTAAATAAAAAGGGAACTAAAAAGAAATATGCCAAAAATTAGCAAGATTTTTATTGGGTTTTCTGTTAGTCCGCTAGTTTCAAAAATAAGTTCGTTTCCTATTTTCCTTGATAACTTTATAAATCTAGAACAATCTCGGGAATAATTATTATTGTGTTTAATTTTGTTTTCTAGGATATAGTGTCAAGCGAGGTGTCAAATATCCTATTTTAGAGCAGGTTTAGATATAAAATTTTGACAGTTTTTAATTTTAATTACTGGAAATAAGCAATTATAGTAAAGGATTTGTTTATAGTTTGTTTCTTTTTTTTTCAGCTTACGGTAAAGTGTTCCTAGTAAGAAAGCGAGGCGGTTCAGACGACGGTCGTCTGTACGCTATGAAGGTTCTTAAAAAGGCGACTATTGTACAAAAGAAAAAGACAACCGAGCACACGAAGACCGAGAGACAAGTTTTAGAAGCCGTCCGCGACAACCCTTTCTTGGTCACCCTTCATTATGCCTTCCAGACTGATGCCAAATTGCACCTTATTTTAGGTAAGTTTGATGCCTTGCGAATTGGGGATTATTTTCTTATGCCATAAATAAATGGTCACCAGAATATCATGGTGTATTGGCGGTGGGACCCAATATAAGTCGAATTGCCTGGGAATTACTAGTGTTCAGACAAAGTTAGTTATTTAGTGAAAATTGTTACACGATTAAGAAGAAATACCAATGAAAATACATAAGTTTCACATAGAACTTGCGTAGGTTACTTGATAAGTATAAAAATCAGCTTACTATTTTAAATTATGTTAAAATATGTGTACTTATATTAGAAATCCGAAATTAGGTATGATCTAAATAAAAATCAACGAAGTAAATTCACACTAAAATCTAAACAGCAAAATTGATAATAGTTTGACACAGGAAAAAATTTGGGTCAGAGAGGAAAAAAACTTAAAATCAGAGGCGACAATAAGCGTCGGCACCTTTCATGTTGGTGTACCCGTTTTTAGTGACCTTGACTCTGCTCCGTTGACAACATTACCAATAAGTATCGGGAGAACAATATTTTAAGCCATTGAAAAATCAATCTACACTGAGAGAAACAGAACTAATAGCATAGAGTTATTTTAAATTTTTTTTTTTATTTTGACAATTATACCCTTTGTGCTTGGACATGCGCATAAAAATCGATTGACAGGCTATCACCTCCTTTTAAGTTTTTTCTTATTTGTCAGGGTCAGCTTCATAGAGTGTTCTCTATCCACGTTTACACCGTAATTTTTTAAATGTTTTTAAGGTTTAAAGAGGATCTGAAATATTCTTTCATATATTATAGATTACCGCTAGGTCACTGTAATTTAGTAGAGAATATAGTATTCAAGTTTATTTTGCATACTCGTTGGCCACGATAGGTTTCTGTGAGGCTGGCAGTAAATGAAGTTTCCCTTGACTTTGCAAGAGTATATTTTACTGATCATCACTGACGAATCACATGGTATACTCATGGTCTTTCAATTATTTTAATCAACCTTAATAATTAAAAATATTTCATCAGAACATAGCTTGCCTGATAGATCCGTTGCGTTGTCTGCTCCATCTTCTTGGATAAACGAAGGCTTATTTCTTAAAATGCAAAATACTGGATTTATTTTAAACCATGCATACCTCGAACTGCTTTCCATTATGTTCTTTTTGCAACAAAAACTGTATAAATAATCAGGCACATGCTTCAACACATTGGGAGTGAGTACCTATTTAATTTTAGATTTAGTTGCCTCAACTTCTTGGGGCATGCACCCTCACACACACAGGAATCGGGATGCTTACACGTAAATTGCAGGCGCGATAGGACCTCGCCATAGGGCGACTGCGATATAAATGTAGTTGCTTTTAATGCGTTGGGCTAGTTTTGGTTAGGTTAAGTTGGTTGCGCCCCCGGAACGAGCGAAGCGGAGGGCCAGGCATGAAGTGTTCAACTATTTAAGGAGGAAACGTAACGGGGGTATTATGTCTACTCTACCATTTATATTACAGTCGCCCTATGATGAGGTCCTATCGCGTCTGCAGTTTACGTATACGCATCCGAGATTCTCATTTTCACTGCAGAAAGTCTTGTCACATTGGTGATCTGTGCAAACTTGCAAAAAAAATTGTTTTAGATATTTTTTATCTTTTTTAAGACCAACGTTTTGACATTATATTAAATTGATAAAGTAAATATTGCAATATTTAAATACCATTTGGTAAAACGTATGTTTTAAAATTAACTTCATTTTCCAATTTGTGAACATACTTCTAAAAATACTAAGCGCAGATCCAACCAGGCACCAGTTTACGCTAGTCGAGAATCTCACTCAATGAATAATATTTAACCTATATGACCACATGTTTAGAATAACTAGCGTGAATCTTCCCAGTTGCTCCTTATATGCACACAGAACATTAAAATGTTTTTCAGATGACTAATAAAATTTCTGTCAGAGCCATTGTGTGGGCACTTCATTGAATTTTAGTCCCAGCAGCGTGGTGCAATAGGCAACACAAACGTCTTCATGATTTCGAAGAATGCGAAGATGGTCGGTTGGAAGTTATTGTGATATTTTGATATATGCATTTCAGACGAACTATTCTAATTGATTACTAATAGCGTCATAATTTTTGAGCACAATAATATGTCTTATAATATATGATACGCAGACAGTGTTACTTTACAGATGGCTTGATTTCCTTGCGGAAATAGATTTGATGATTACTGTTGCATTAATTTTAATAAACAACATTCTGATCCTGAAATAAAGTTTAAATAATTTTAAGATTTATCTTCATTATGATGTATATTTGAATATACGTTCTACCCTTAATAACACTAAAAAAGAACACCACTTGCATTCCCACATTTCAGCAAAGTGCCATAAAATGGTATACAGATGGGTCAAGAACTGAACAGGGGACCGGAGCCGGAGTATTTGGGTCAGGAACCAAATTCTCCGAAGCAATGGGAAAACTCCCGGACATATTCAAGGCGGAAATTAACGCCATAGAAAGATGTGCGCAGTTCAACTTTGACAGAAACTACAGGAAGAAAGGGACGGTCAGACAGTCGAGCAGCCATCAAAGTGCTGAACTCACCATCAGCTCCAGAATGGTATGGGAATGGCTAGATGGGCTAATCGAACTAGGCAAGAATAACAAACTATCCCTTCAATGGATACCAGGACACTCTGGCAACGAAGAAGCAGACCAATTGGCAAAAGTAGGAGCACAAACTCCGCTTTTAGCACCGGATCCCTTCTCTGGCATAGGGATGCACACCTACAAGGAAGAGTTCAGGAAATAAGAGCGAACCAAATGGATCAGTCTATGCGAACGTCTTCCTGGGCTGTCAATCAAAGATGTTTCTACGGCCCCCTCACCCAGGAAGATCAGAAAACCTTCTAACACTGAGTAAGAATAATCTCCGTATCCTCACCGGTTTTCTTACGGGCCACTGCCGGTCGAGGAAGCACCTGGAGGGAATAAAAATGGAAAACAAATACATTTGCCGGTTCTGCTTGAGGAGGGGGAGGAAACCCCGAAAGACCTTCTCACGGAGTGGGAGGAGGTCGCAAACAGGCGAAAGGTCTGCTTCGGGTGCTGCATCGTCGAACAGAAGGACCCATCCAGACTACTTGCTTTATCAAAGAACTGAAGCTGGATGAGATACTCTGATTGAGAATGACATCAACGGAAGAACGTTTGTTTGGTCATCTCGTATCTAAAAAAATTAATTGGAAACGTCTAAACTAAAAATTCTAAATAAAAATTAAATTTGATTTGTAATTTCTAAAACGAGAATAAGAATGCAGGAGCACGTTCTCAAAGTCGTGCTGTTGTTCAGTTATTTTGTTGAAAAACCGGATTGTGTTTTCGAATCCGTTTGACAAATAATATAATTAAGCACCATCGTCCAGTATTATATGGCATTTTTATGTATTTAGCGTTTATAAAAACATAACATTGGTATTTTTCAGAATTCAGGTCAACTCTTTCTTACGAAACCGATGTGGTACGCGTGACGATACCGACAAATACTTTAGTTCCTCAAAAAGAAAAAACAATAGTTACGAAATTTAATGATTATTAAATTAAATTATCGGTAGCCTGTAACGGAACTTTCTTAATAAAGGAAAGTGAAAATATTAAAATTATTTATTAAGGTTAATAGATAAAACATTTACAGACGACCTACATTTCCGTCAAGGGGAAAGGACACATATTGATCAGAGCGGGCCAGCAGTTGTGCGAAGCCCCATTATTTACACCCATCATGAAAGTTAGCTCAACATTTACAAATTAGTTGATAATGAACTATTTTATCCTAGCCTAATTCATGACTAGGGTTTTTAACGGCTTGTTACGATCATAATATGGATCGTAGCATTTTTCTTTTGCTGATTGTGCGTGTCCCAATGAATCAGCACAGTCTAAAACTGTCTTCAGCGAATACTTAATTTTTAACCGTGCACTTCTTCAAATAGGGCTTCTCTCCATCGCTTTATATTACTTTATCAGCTGTCTGCATTTAATTAAGTCCGGCGGTAAACTAGTGCATGAAGTCATATCAGTGGCGTTCGTCATTTATATATGATTTGCATATTTTCGAAGTTTATAGTACCTGTCGACATAAATGCAGAAATACTTATAATAAGGAAATTACGGCCCGTCTAAAGTTTTGATTCGATACTTTTCCGAGGGGAAATCGTTTGATGCAAGTGGTAATATAGTTCCCTCAGCACTTAGGGGTAGGTAATGGGACTCTTATCAAAGTTCCTCTATTTTTATATTTTAACTTTTGGGAAATTTCTGACATCATAATTAGAAGGAAGCATCTACAGATAGTTTTCTATACGAAGTTAGTCTTGGTTAAAAAGTTAGTAACATGAATCCATGCATGGAGCTCAAATTTCACCTAAATATAAAACAGAATAGGTTATTCGGATGTTGTCAACCGTTTATATTCAGATCTTATTTTCGGGAATTTTCGAAACCTATTTTGTAATTTTACACGCCTCTCTAACGTCCGCTCTCAAAGAATAAATTCTTTGTTAAATTGAACAAACCATGCTTTTTATTTTATCTTTTTTTTGAAAAATGGTTTTGTATAGACGCATCAATGAATTATGACCTTATGAAGTACAGCAATTGATAGTAGTGTATACATTATTTTATAAATCAGGTTATTGCAAATAGCAGGAAAATTATTACTTTTTTGAGTGCGAGGTGAAATGCAAAACTGGGATTTTACATGGGAAGAATTTTTCAAAATTCATCTAGCAGAATGGTACCCGAATTGTAGATGTTCAGTTTAACTCCGTTAAGGGAGGGAATTTTTCTTCGAGAGATTCTCTTTTGTATGAAATGATTTTTTTTAATGGATGTGTTAATTTCAAAGTGACACATACAAACTTAACTTTGCATGGCTAACTTTGAGGATACATAATTAGCCTATAATTTCTAGAATCTAGTATAGGGTGCATTTTTTTGAAATAGGCGCACATTTTAATGGTGCTGAAATGTTTTCGTATTATTTGAAGGGAAGAGGTATATCTCTTTCGCACTTATAATGTCTTAACTAATGGAACTGAAGATTACTAAAATACTTTTCTCTTTCCTTTCTCATTAAGTAATGGCATTCAAGAACATTTTACTTCTGTCGAACAGGTATTTAGCGACTTAAACCGCTTTTCACGGTGACTAAGAGGATAGTTTTCTGTGTTTTTAACACGTATTATTATTGAAAGACTAATACGCCTATTCTTATTATTTATGGGTTAAATATACAGACAGGTAAATAAGTTTCAAAACTTAATTGTCGACTATAGATTATATGCTCTAAATTGGTTTCCTTGGAGCTTTAAGTGTGAATTTCTGCTAAATAACGGGCAAGATTTATATCAAACTTCCTTACATATTTACAAACCTACCTGTTTCTGTTGTTGAGTTAATACCGAGGTTAATACCGTAACAAATAGATAAACAAACATTTTTTTAACTCAATCAGGCTCCGTCTAAGCTGCTTGGACATAATAATATAACAACTTTTAAATTTGACAAAATATATTGGATGCCATTTTTAACAGAATGTTAATTCATTTATTAGAGTACTTTCGATGTTAAATATTCCACAATATATTTCAAATTAGCATTTAGCCGCTTTCCAAAAACTAATAAACTTTCCTATCTCAGACAAACAAAGACAAATGCCCTATCTAGAAATTTATTTACAACAAAATAAATGGTATTGCAAATAATTACGGAATATCAACGAGCTATTGAGGTCATTAGTAATATGTTTATTTTGAATCATTACCTTAGACTGGTCGTACCTACCGTTCGTTTCATTACTACTTAGGTATACCGGAGGGCTTTGTTCGATAAATCATCAGCAATATTATGAATGTAAATCTTCTTTGTGTTAATAGCACACTCAGACAACTTTAATAGGCTTTTAAGTGCACTTTGGGTTTCCTATTACAGCTTATTTTGCCTAATGATAGTAGATTTTCTTTTCGCAAACATTGTCTTTCTTTGAGACAGTTTTATCAATTATTTACATTTAAAATTCGCAAATTGGACGTTCACATTTGGCCGCTTTGGTTGTGCAGTATTTCTGTATTTGTTCCATATCATCTCACTTGGGTATTTCTACTAACCAACCGGCATTCGAACATAAACAACAACTCAATAATTTTGAAAAAACACCTTGCATTCCCTTGAAAAACATGGAAAATTATTTATTTTCCTATAAGCAGAGATATGTTGTTTTGATGTTATGTTGGGAAGTCGTTTAAATCGCAGAACTAGATTTCATAGGGAAATTTAAACATGACACATAAATAAGAATCGAACAAAAATTCATTCTAAAAACGTTTTAATACTTGATATTTTGATGCCGATTGTGATCTAGAGCTTTATAATTTTGTCTGATGTTAGTCCACCTTCTAAATTTTTGTATTATTATACCAATAGTAGGTATAGCATTTCCTAAATTCGTGCTTAATCCTTATCTCACAAATTCAGTTAAATTGTGGCAAAGTTATGAAATTTAATACAGAGTTCTATACCCTCCCGAAACTTGAGATGTTCCGATTATTTCCTGCATTTTCGTTTTTATTATGTCCTGCCTTTATTTGCAGAGATATGGCGAACAGCACAGGTAATTTCTTAGAACCCTGCTTGAAGCTAGACGAGTTTAAAATTGATTTATATATATTTTTATTTCAACGTTTCCTTAACTAAGATTTTTTAAATAATAACCTGGATTTTATTTGTATATTATTTAAGCGTACGTATGGTTTGCACTCACATATGAATACACTAACATCATCATGATTTAAAAAGGTTTGAATAGGATACTGAAATGAAATGAATAGTTTTTAATGCGTAATCACCTTTCGTGAGCACAACTGACTAACAAATAACTAAGTTCAAAAATTTCAAATAAGATTAGTCAAAAGGCTTATTTAAAATGTGGACATTAAATTTAATAGAATAATACTTAAAGTGAATGCATGCTCAACTAGTTTGTTGTTAGGTTCATAAACTTATCAAAAATTTGAATAATATCTCGGAAGTTCATAATTTGTGTCAATTTCGTAAGAAATAATATTTTTCATGTATTCAAGTAATTTTCCTTGCAACTCTATTGTAAATTTTCGCATTGATTTATCGAGCCATTTTTTTATGTGTTTGATAATATATTAGACATTCTAGAACAGCAACAAGGTTTATTAGTATAATCATTAAATATCAGTCTCCTGTAAGTTGAGCTTCAAAAGGTGTCTTGAAGAAGTAGCATTGTTTTGGTCATGTCTCTTCGAAATAAGCCAAGCGAAAATAAAAACCAAAATGGAGATTTTTCATTTTTCTGCAAAATTTTTACATTACCATAAAGAAACGTAGGTACAATATTTTATGCAGCAGAAATACCAAATATCTAATGCTAACTTAACAAATCATTGACATAGGTTATATTTGTGCTTTCACATTCCTTCTATTTTTACTTTAGTACTTAGTGCTTTTAGATTTCAAGATATAGAAATCCCACAAGAAATGAAATGAAATGTAAAATATGCTTTAATATGAGGGCATTCTTATGAAAATTAGCACTTTATAGTAATAATAGCCATTAATTCATTAATTACTCTATATAGTTACCATTAAAATAATATCAATTCAGTTGTAACATGCAAGATTTGTTTACCAAAATAAGAGATATACTTAGGTATTATAGGAAATAGAAAAATAAAATGTTCTACTTAAACGAGGCTATATTTCTTTGATTGCAAGTCATTCCCATGCTATAAGTTCCGGTTTTGGTGGCAGCAGCGTGAGCGACGAAAGAACCGTTTTTAAAAGAGAACGAATCGCTACAATTCCGGTGCTAAAGCTAGTACCTTTCCATGTCAACTTTGTGTGAACCTTTCTTTCTAATTGTCACTCGGATTATGAACAACTATTTTTCTTTTAAGTAACTCTGACACGAAAGTCTGAACTCCGGCAACGCTGTTCGCAATTTAGTTTTGAAGTAAGCTTTCAACCTCCTTAACTGTAATAAATCCGATCATAAGATCACCCATTTCTAGTTAATCAACATTAAATTTCCAGCTTATTTCGAAATTATAATTTTTCACTTGTTGGTTCTATTTCGAGGCGTGTTTTGATACTTCCAATGCACGAGGATTTAATTGAACCAGTGAAAATCGTTCTCTTTGATGGCGCCTAATTCAAGTTAAAGAGCTTAATTTGCGGGTTAATTTGTATAATAATTGCGTATTTGTCAACAAAAGAATCATGCGCGGCAAAGGGTTTTTACCCTCATTTTCAAACCTCTAATCGCTGGAAAGCGGCTTAACCGATTTGAATACAATTTCCGGATTTTAAAACATGGTGTGTGTAAATTCAGTGACGAGGGACGTTTTTGATCAAAAACTCGTTTTTACATGTTATACTGAACTTAAATAAGAAGACTGATTTAAATAAGGAATAAAAATATTAACCCCTGACATTTTGTTAATACATTTTTTCACGTTAAACTACAACGATGTTTTAAGCTTTGGTAAATATCTCATAACTATTTTGCCGGGTTTTTGGTTAATGCAAACAATTCTATTTACATTAATATATTAGTTGTTGTTAGGAAATTTTTTAAGTTTATATATAGTTTCATTGACGAAGTTGAAAAACGCCGATCATAAAAACTATTATGGGTTAATTCCGAACGGGGCGATAGTATTATGGTGACATCTGGAAAAAGCGGTAAATGGGTAAGTCCGTAAAGCCAGCAATACATTATCAAAGGTCCTAATTAAAACTTCAAATAAACTTTAACTACGTACAAGACGGACATAAATTCCTTACATCTCTTCTATCTTCTATAAGCATTTTAAGGTAGACATCTAATTTGGAATATTGGAAGGACAAAATTACCTGGTTCAATATATTGGGGTACTTGGGTATTTTTAAAGAATTTTACCCTTTCGAATTAGCAATTCCAAAAAGCAATAAATTCCTTTATCTTGAGTGCACAGACAAATGCCCCAAATGTGTTTAGGCACATCAAAACAAATTGACATTTTAACTATATTGGGAATTTCACGGAACTGGTAAACTTGTATTATGTTAATTTTGTATCCGACTGCTCTTCGTGTCTATACTACTTACTTAGGTATATTTGAGGACTTTCTTTGTTCGAAAAGTACCAGGCAATATTATGTCTAAATCGTCTTTGTCTAAATTGTATTCTCATAGAATTTTAATAAAATTTTTACTATTTTTTATTAGTTCTAGGGTTTCTTTTAGCTTTTATTTTGAGTAATATTGGCCCAGTTGCATTGCGCAAACTTTGTCTAAGTGGCCCTGTCACTTGATCCGCTTACTTTAATGGGTTTACCAATTTTTAAGTAATGGACTTCACAAAATTGGGCATTTTTGTTATGATATATTTTTCAAGGAAAAATTCAATTTTTCGTTGCGATGAATTTTGGAAATCTTCTTGACCTATTTTTTCCATATCACGGCACAAAAGCAGAAGTATTATTTTGATTTTTTCTTTGTCCCTGGAAAACATATTTTTAAATTTTGATAAGCAATTATAAATTTTCTTCAAATCTCAGATCTTTCAATATCGAGTTCTGTTTGCATATACCTCAAGGCTGATGTCCATAAGTCCATCTGTAGACGCTATTATTTGGTCTTGTGTTATCAGAGAAAGTTATCATAAATCGTTATCTAACTACTTAATATGCAAAAATCATTGGGCTAGTATCTTGAAACAGTTAATACAGGGTTCTCACTTTTCTACAACATCCTAGAGGCCATGAAATATCGGGGACGCTAAAAATTATCGTATTTCGCGGAAATTGCTTTATAAAGAGTGTTTTTTCAGGTTAAAAAAAGTTTATTTGTTGAAAACCTACATAAAAAATTACTCGTGACAAATTTTGAAACGTTATTATAAGGGATCAGTCAAGTGGTAAAAGCGATATTAAATTATTGTTAAAATTGCGTTAGAAAATAGTTCTAGAGGACAAGAGGGAACTTTAATTCTGGAAAATCAAAAACTATTAACTATTGTTCATAGCAAAAAAGAATAACGCTTACTTGGTTGTTTTTTAGGACTTGCGAATGTCAACCCAGAAATTGATAATTTGAAAATGTGGATATTCCGGTGGGTTGTCTTTTTTTTATTTGTGTTACCTGTGTTACTTTTGTCTTTTTTATGATAATCTTTGTGCGAAACACTACTATTTTTTGCATTTGTTTTCTAGTTATTTTTTTAATTAGGCTCTTCACAAAACTTGTATTTATAAATAAACTTTATGTTGTTTTTGCAAAATATTTGTAGTAAATTTACAAATTATTCCAAATTAAATGTTTGGTGATGGTTAGCTCAGCAATTTTGAATTTTATTTAAATTAAGACTTTATTTGAGAAAAATGCTTTAAAGGTGACGTAATTCGGAAATCGAATATCATAGGTTTTTTGATTTAGCATTCGAATTGGAACTATTACGAACTATTATGAAAAAGCATTTCGTAATAAAAGTATTTCGACACCTATTTTTTATACCTAACGTTGGTAACATAATTTTTGACGTATCATGGCCACCATTGCAATGTTAGGATTTATACAGCACTCGTTTTATAACTTGCCACTCCGTGACTTAAACAAACTGAACGCGTACCCTGGAAAGATATCTTATAGAACTAGTACTCCAATATATATTTTAATCTACGAATTTTCACAGGTAATTTCATTAATAAAAAAAAAGTTACGGAAATAAATAAATACTATAGCAGTAAAAATTGAGTTCAGCCCCATCCTGAATTTATACCTTGTGGATTGTAGACCATAACAGTACCTTACCTACCTAACAACTGTATATTATCAAAAACAATAAATATAATAATTAGACGCATTTGAACGTTTTGCTAGTTTTATAAAGCATAGAAAGCAAGTTATATGAGATAATGAGGACTTTGACAAGACGAATTTTCCTACTTTTCTTTCGTTTTCTATGCATACCTATTATTTTAATGTGTATATGATTTTACTGGATTTACCATAAACGATCATTTTATAAACAGTGCGCAACTAGAATGCCAGGTAAATCTAAAAAAAACATATTTTTCCAAATCATTCACGCTTTGTATCCTGCTTGCTTGCTTCGAGATATTTATAGACAGATTATAACATGGCAATTGCTGCTCCAATTATAGAACTATACAGATATTACGCTGACAAGAAATCTGTAATTAATACAAAATATACAGCTGCTTTTATTCGCTCCAACACAATGCCAACCAATCATGGTATTATTCTCTCTTGACTTGCGGCTTCCAATGAACTTACGAGGGCAAGCTGAAATGTAACATAATACTAAAAATATATTATTGCCAAGGAGTTTAACGGTTAATATATTTACGTATATATGTTAGTACTCCTTTTTTTAAATGGTGCTATCCTAAAACTTTAAATATTATTTAATTAAAGAAAAGACATTATGTCAAGAAAACATATAAACAATTCTTAAAGTTATAAATTAAAAGAGTTTTATAAAATAACAGCCATAATAACAAAAAAATGTCACACTCATTGGTGAACAAAACCCTCGAACTGTTGAAAGTCACAATAGGCCTTATAAATGTATTTTCGTTTTAAGGCACTGATGGTTGAATTCTGTAAATTAAGTAATGCTAATTAAATTATAGGTTCTACTTCCTTATTGCTAGAATTGACTGGTTAAATGCTATTTTTAAAAATTATATTATACATCATTTTTTAGAGCGGTAGGCTGTGTTTAGTAGTTGATTTGACAGTAACGTGCCTTTAGAAATATAATTATAAACGTATCAATAGGAACAAATTCAAAACTTTGTTAAAAATTTGTTATAGCTACAAGAAACGAGCTCAAAATAAAAATAAGTACTAAAAAAATATCATTTATTTAATGTCTGGGTGTAATAGTCGTACAAAAAAAGTATAAACATATCTAACAGTAAGGAGTTTTCTGGTGTCTAACCCAAACTGACCCAAACATTGTCGTCGATCGGTAAACTGTTCTTACTGTTCTTGATACATACTAATATACTATTGTGGATGTCAGAAACAAAAGACGAATCAAATGCCTTTTAAAGTTATAAGTAGTTCTAATTGGATCGGAGTTGTAACTATGTTTGCTTCCGTGGCTGTTCACTAAAAGTTTTTTATGGCAAACCTATCTTTCCCGCTTTAAAATATGATGTTCTGAGACGCATGATTCGTAATCATCTTTTTTGCGCTTTATACACATCCAGATTTAGTTTCTCCGACCCAGAGTTCCACACCGTAGCACATCTTTGAGTCAACGTATTCATAATAAACTGATTTAAGTGTTTTGTAATTCTGAAGTAAGTATCTTGTATTATATAACCAACCAAAGCCCGAGATCGCGAGTATGTGATTCAAATTTTAGGTTTCATCCACATCAAGACTCAAACTCCATTGGATTGAATTGTCCCCAATATTGCTTAATACTAACCCAAAAGTGATTTGCGCTAAACCAAGTTGTAAGCTGGTTGATAGCACAATCCGTCTTATCTCTCAAACAATTAGCATCAGTATCGTTCACAATACATACATACTTACACACATTTTTTTTCAGCTTTTAAGAAATCGCTGTTCGGAAATTAATATTGGATATAGGGTTGCTCGAGGAGTCTTTTTTATTTTTTAATAAAATATCCTGTTTTTATTGGATTTTGTAATTCTAACCGAATTTAATATGCATAGTCTATACCTACCAGGCATTCAATTATTTTCGAGTTATATTGCTGTCTGAAAGTGACATAATTGGCATTTAGGGTCTATACTCCAAACAGGTTCCTTTAGAGCTAAATGGATTAAACCTTTTCCTGTCGTAGTTTTTATTAATCTAGCATCTGACGAAAAATTATGTTTAACCAGAAGTAAACTGACAAATTCGTGCTGTATCATTCAAAAGCTTTTGACATTGCGATCGCTGCAATTATGTTATCTTCATGTTATTTGTATGTTATATATATTTCGCCATAATATTGCATTTTCTAATAATGCATATAATTTAGGTTTTCTATACTTCTGTTTAAACTTGACGTTGACGAAGATGTGAAAGTTGAACCATTTAAATTCTGGAATCTTTCAGAATATGTAGCGGCAATTTACGTCAGTTGTTTAAAACATATTGTATTTTGGTAGATTCCAAAATGCAATAATATACAGGACGTTAAGAATACATTTTGGCCCACCAGGACATTTTGGGCAGCCCTGTACATTTGAATTACTTTCAGATTTTTTCCGTAAATCCTTTTTCTCTAGCGCACTGCATATTATGGAATAATTGACCGGTCCCTGACGCTTGTGACAAGTTGTATATATTACATACATAATATTTACACTATATTGTATTTTTTAAATTTGTCTAAAGAAGCTGGGCGGAATATAGTTCCCTGTGCGGCCGGAACTGGATATATTATAAAATATGTTAAAAAATAAATGCTTTTATATTTTGAGTGTTCCAAAATTAATTAAATCAGGGCCCTATTGATTGCACTTTCAGGTGCCAAATAGTATTTTTTTCTACTTGCCTCACTGGCCTCCGCTCAATCTACTTACCTTTAAAAGGTTTCTTTCTTACCTTAAGTACCGAGCTGCCAACAGAAGCATACACTAGGCACTAGAGGTTTTGTGCGAACGATAATAAACGTTATCGTTCTGAATTTATGCACCTTTCATTCTCCTTTAGTCCAAGTTTGAAATTAATCTAGAAGTTTCAATAAACCAGTGGTATATAACGAGGTATATATTGATTTTCCACTTGTTGATTCTACCTTGCAAAATAGTAATTTATTAAAACACCCTCGTAATAGCCAATTATGTTAGAGAAATATGCAGAATTATAACAGTAGAATCGCGATATAAGCCTCCATTCACAGTGTTAAATCAAAACTTGAAAAGAGAAAGTGCACATGAAAGTGCCGTCTCACTTTCACTGGGGAATTCACCGTCACAAGGTGCAACTCCGAAGCCAAGCTAACTGTGCGCAATTCGCCAAATTTTCGTTATGAAATTTTGAAAAATTTCCTTGTTATGGCTATTTAAATCTAAATTGTTTTTTTAATTTATTATTAATTTTCGTAACCGTAAATAATTTCCTGTGGTTTTTATAGATAAATATTCTATTTCGGCTATCGCGCTTTTAGGTCGATCTAGTTCATTTATTTTCTAATACGGCGCGCGCGGAGTTTCATTGTAGTTACTGCAGTATCCACATGACGCAAGATTTCGAGTCATTTCTCCGTTAAGCAAGCATTCGAGATAAATGGATTTTAAAAAAGCAAGCGACAAGCGTTTTCATTATTAAATATTTGAGATGATAAATCCAACCAAATAATAATTCCCAAGACTAGCAAAAGATAAAGTTGTCTCTCGAGTGGAAACATTAATTTATCTCCAAACTAAATCATTTTTTTTCTACTCAGAACAGAGGTCCTTCATTTGCTGTAGAAACTTCATACTTACTAAATTAATCTGCTGTTTTGCGAGCCAGAACTTTTAAAGTTGCGTTCAGATTACTCGTGTTTGGTTCGAACTCGTGATTCGTTTGAATCTGGAAGGTGCGCCTACACGCGAGTGGCACGAGCTAACTAAGAAAAGTTTGTCAAGAGTTAAGTCATTTTGATGGAATAATATTTAGTTCTCAATCAAATAATAAAGTGATTGTTAGCAGCTCTATTCGAGTGTTAGGAATTGATACTTTTAAATATTAGTTTATAATGAGCCAGAATTACACGACGAATTCGACGATTTGGTTAACTTCATAAATAAAACGCCACATCTAATTCATCAAAGGCCATACTACCATAAATTATTGAAGTCATATTTAATTTATTAAAAGGTTTCGACTCGCAAAAGAAATCGTCCAGAACGTGTTACAGCTTGAAAGCGGAATTGCATAAGTTTCTTACAGAATGGTATAAGTAGAACTAGATTTTTGCCATTGTCATCATCCGCGAATATTTTTTTTAGAAACCTTTGCTTTAATAATAGCTCTACCACAGTTTCTTATTGATGTGTGTCGTTCTCAATATTTATTTTAAATAAAGAAAAACTAAAGCCTTCTGAAAATAATATAGAAGTGAAGAGTTATTATAGTTTAATATTTTACATTAGCCAACACGTTTTTTAAACTAAGAATCGGGACGTTAGTTTTATTAACATACAGAAAATTAGATATGAAACACTCATATTTTGTAAGTGTATCTGATTCCTGATAATTAATTACCTTAGCAGGCTTTTGAAAAGTTGAGCTTTAGCAGATTGTTGTCGTGAGGCGCCAACTCGCTTCCTAATGGATGAACTGGTAAAATTATATGAAAAAGATGTTATTTTGTTGAGACAGTACTCAGAAATTATATGAAAAGGTAAAGAAGATAAGTGATGCTTAAACCACATCACAAAAATTTGTTATAATTTGGGTTAAATCTACCTTTAGTTCCAGACTGGTTTCCAGCTATAGAAATTGAAAGAACATCATTTGGAATGCTTATATCATACTGCTTCCTAATTTTATTATTTAAAAGTATTTATCTAAGTTTTATTTGTATACTGTTCAGTTGCTAAATAAATTGCTATAAAAGACAATGCCCGTTTGCTCTCCAGAAAAAGGAAAGCCAGTGCGTCGTCATAAATGTCTCTTTCTTAGCTTAGTTTGAGTTTGTTTGGATACTTCATAAATCAGAGTTTTACCTATATGAACCGGATCTTCGTGGCTGATGTATACCTAAAATTGAATGCTATTTTAAATAAGGCATTAGTTGCGGCTGAAGTTCCAGCAATCTTTGAACCTGCAGGTATATTCAGAGCAGATCGAAGGAGAGTTGATGGAAGATTTGTAGTTCCTTGAGAAGGACGGATATGCAGTAATTTATAGAATACAAGTTGTAGAAATCCTGTGCCAATTTCAAAAAAATATTATCCCTGGGGAAAAGCAACAAGATGCAAAGTTATTTGTCCGAAAAAATGGTTGACAGTTTTGTTCTTCGCCAAATTAATCACAATTAAAGTGATTTTTGATACACCAAATTATCTTGGCAATGCAGTTTCAGCGCTATCTTTGCGATGGAGCGATTGTGTCAGGTCATTAATTTCTTTTCAGATGTGCGTGCATGTACGTTTTATATATTTTATAATTATTGTTACGACTTGAATATATTTGTAAATGAGATAGCAATTTTGTATATACATATATATAAACGCCGATTTAAGACCACACTAACAGCTAATTAGATGATAACATATAATTTTGTGTCACGAATACGGTATGTAATAAAACGAAAACTTCGACCGCCAAAATTATTTCATACCATTTTTAGCGTGCTTATTTCTATGCCAGGCAAGGTCGCATTGTGTTAACAATAGATACTCCGGCAAGGTCTATTAATTTATTGAAGGTCTTTATTTTTAATTTTTCGTAATCTTTCCGATTATTTGTGAGTGTTTATTTTAATCGTTATTTGATGGGAAAGTAATTAGTGCGAATACAAGTCGTTGGTAAAAGGTTATGGTGGTCCCTAATATCGGCTATTGTGCCTCCCCCGCCACATCACCGCTCTTATTTGCGGTGATTCAAAATAAATATTAGAATAATAATTGTATAGAGGCTTCTTGATCGATAAACATATTTATGTATTGGAAATGCTAATATATTTTCAAGTGTAAATACAATCGTACAAAGAAACGATTTTTGATTTTCAAAGGTACTTAGTCAAGGATTTGACGACCTGTTGAAACGATTGCAAAGTTCACAATCTCAGATATTGTTGGTCATTCACAAGGGCTTTTGACACGATAAATTCTTTTCCACCTTCTTTTGATTGTGTTACTAATCTAATCTACTATTAATTAATTAAACCTGAATCCAGAACGACTGTGTTGCAAGGTCAGTTGAACATGTACAGCGAGTCAATGCGAAACCAAAGACTTCAGCATGGAAAAGTCAACTTTAAATAATTTTACCCGACGGGTTCATCAAAGCTTATCTATCAGGCGCATCTCATAAATCTTGTATTGTAGCTTGTTTACATCACAAATAATATCCTATATATAGAAATTAAATAATACAAAAGCTGAAATCAGCAACTTGACTCCTTACGACGACAGGTGAAATTAATTTCGTCCTCTGACATTTTCAGCGAAAGTTTCGCAAAAAGTCGAGCATGGCATGGCACAGATCCATTTAAATTCCGAATCGAAAATACATTTTCAAATTCTTACTGGTGACGTTCATTGTCTTATTAAATG
>MU185784.1:24117-36569 GCA_016904865.1 Pissodes strobi | reverse complement strand
ATACATTTTCAAATTCTTACTGGTGACGTTCATTGTCTTATTAAATGTTCATTAAATTAATCACAAATAGATTAAAACATTCACAATTAAATTGAAAACCGTTTGCCACATATATTTTGTATAATATACCTATAGTAGTAAAAGTGAATAGTTTGTGTATCTCATTCAACATAATTATGCCAACGTAGATGGATGGCTTTTCTATTTAGCTAGAAAATATTTCTCTCTCGAATCTGATTTAGTTTAATTTCTCGTGTTATAGTCGCGAAATGATGAATTACTTTCAAATTTATGTAACCTATGTTTGGCGCAGCCCGCGTGAAAAAATTATCATACACATTGATTTGTACAGAATGATCGCGTATAATGTTACCACATTTTTTTTGCCCCAGAAAAAAAAATGTTAAAGACGAAAGGATTTATGTAAACTATTTAGAACCTGTATTTACGTATATACAGGACGCGAGTGCAGTTTAAAGTCATATATTCTGAAATGTTAATGGGTTTTTGGATGGTACCTTAAATTCTGAAAGCAACGTGTTACATTGAACCATTTTCATCTTATTAAGGATATTTCAAGAAAATAAAACCTTTACAGCCTAGAATAAGTATCTTATATATTTTTATAATTATATTATATTATTATTATTATTTATTAAATTTGCCAATGGAATTAACACTTCTACACCCTACACCATGCTAAAAAGGCATTAGGGGGTTGCCATGTCAAAAAAAATAGTAAAATTGTACCCCGAAAATCCAACCAATTTTATATCCGTCTAAATTTAAAACATTAGGTAATTGTCAAAAGGTAAAAATCGTATAAAATTTGATTTTTTCCAAACTTTTCAAATTTGCATCCCCTCGCCTATTCACTCACCTACCACTCCTAATTTTTTGTTAAATTATATGATGGGTTCTAAAATTTAAATCTGTATGCCCTAAAACCCCTAAAACGATATATTACTTAATTTTTTATATCCATTATATATTACCTAATATATTAAGTATTAACGGCAATTGGCATATCAATTAATATTTTAATAAGAGGAAGATTTGTGGCGGTCGTGCCATAGTTAAAATAGTTTTCATCGATTTATTTCCATATCATTATGTCCAAATTGCAAACTTTCCAAGCATTTCCTTGGCAAGGGATACCTAAATGTTTATACGAAAAATATTTCATTACCTACTTGTAAAATGTGTCTATTGTATAGGATTACACAAGTCGAACGCTAATAACTTCAACACGTTCCGCGCGTCCATACTGTAGTAAATTGTCCTTTTCTAATTCCATTCTCATTTATTTTATATTATCGGTAAATAAGTCTCGAACTGATACCGACAAAATTGCAAGCCTAAAGCGTTGAACTCGCAATAATTTATTATATAGGCAATAGCATCTTAACCTTAAATAGATTTTTATTCCAGCAAGGAGATTCATAGAAATAAAGTCTGCCATAACCTACACTACACATACGCGTTATAGCCAGATCTTGCTAACCTTGGAAGTTTTATATTACTTATATATTATATTTTAGATGGGTCTATATCATGGTAAAGCTGATGCCACTATTATTTTGAATTATTCATAGAGGTTATTTGACTGATCAGCCATGACTTCCCTGCATGTCTTCGGACATAATGAAGATGAAAAATCTTTGTTTAAAAAATAAAATTCGTCTTGCTTTTTCATATTATCCTTTTTCGACTCCCGGACTTCTATACCTAACATATTGTTTTTAAATCTCGTTGTAGCTAGTAAATAATGATGATGTTCGCTTTAAATTCCCGGCAGCAAAGCAAAATATCCGTGGAACCCATCAGATCTGATATCTAACTCTTCGAAAAAGGACGTAATATTTCCCATGAAGCCGATACCCATTCCAGTAATAACACATTAAAATGATAAAATGATTAAATAGAATGAGAATTATTGTTGCCGGTAAACACGTCAGTCTATTAACATTAACAAACATGTTCGAGCTGAGTTCCTAGAACAAATTTTATGCCGCAGTTCTTACTTACACACAAACTTGGCAATTTTCAAGCATGATTGTAGAGGCAGCTAAAAACATGAGAGTAAATAGGTACTTGTTATTTATCGTGAAATTCGTCAGTTATTGCCTCGGTTATTGCATGTAATGAATTAATTCTGTACATACCTAAAAGAAATTGTAGGAATTCAAGCGTTTGCAATCCGCTCAAAAATAATGCCATAAATAAAGTACCTATATACCTACATAGTTAGAATATCTATTTGCTATAATTACTTAAGTTCCAAGAATATTATTTTTTGAACGATATGAAAATGTGCGCTTTTCAAAAGCTTTCATCAAAGCTGCTCCCTAATTGGAACGAGAATTCCAATTTTAAAGCCTAGTACCTAGTCCGATTGTGTTTTCAGTTTTCATAAATTTTGAAGCTTGAAATTCTGATTATTTACAGCAAAATACGTGAATTAAAATAATATAATTGATGGTATAGCAGTATAATAGGGGGGTTATATATGTAAAACATCTATTATGCATGCTAGATCAGAGATCTAATGGTGAGACTGTGCCTACAACAAAATAAGCCGGTATACTTTTGTTAGATTTTTAAAACACTATTTTTTTTACAGATTATGTAGCCGGTGGTGAACTCTTCACTCACTTGTACCAACGTGAACATTTCACTGAAGACGAAGTTCGGATATACATAGGAGAAATTATTTTAGCTTTGGAAAAGCTCCATGCGGTAAGTTTCGAGTTCATAATTTAAAACTTATTAGGACTTTTCTTCAACTCTCTTCTATAGAAGGTTTGAATATTTTGACAATTAAAATTTCCGCACAAAGCTTCATTGGGGGGGGGGGGGGGGGTCTCCTTAGACAATAATAAACAGCCTACCTATTAATTGCACATCAGGCAATTTCAACTGAAATTCGAAAAGTCATCAATTACCATACGAGTTGATTTTTGTTATCAATTGTATTGACCTTGATACGTTGCCAAAGCTAAGGTCGGTCGCGATAGATACCCACTGCCAAAATCCATAATCATAGTGTGACGACAATTATTATAAAGTTCAGGGTCTTGTTCTTTTCTCAAAACATACCTACTACATAACTGTACACTTGAACTTTTTTATGGACATTGGTGTTTCTGCGATATTTAACATTTTATACAAATACTTGCGAACTTTTAATAAAATATCTAAGTTTACTTCACTGTAATTCTGTTCCTTCTTCGATACTGTAGTCTAGAGCAGCAACCATTGATTAAAATTTCCAGCATTGAAGCCCGTGCAATTACCTTATATTCAGCAAACTTTTAATATTTCAATTTATACTACAATTTTCAAAACTCTTCGCCTGTTCGGATCTATTTTCTTATTTTTAAAGGTATTTTATCTGAGATTGCTATTACTAGGTCTCAAAAATGGCACAATTATTTTATGGAAGGGAAATTCAGCACATTATATAAAAAAATAAAGCCTGTTCTAATGATTAAAGATCGAATTATATGTAGAAAAAATAATCAAAGTATTCGCGAATTTATTACAGATTTTTTTGATAATATGCACAACTTTTGTAATATCAACAACTGAACAACGCCTTTGCGCTATTTGTGTATACTTTTTGCAAAGTATCTTTTTGTTATAAATACAAATGGGATAATTTTTTAGCTTTGCTCTCTATTTGTAAAATTTGATTCAACAATTTCCTGTCAACTGAAAATTTTTTCACTTGATAATTTGGCGTCTTAATTAATTTTATTAATATGAATGTAATATGCTAGTGTTTCTGCAAGAAGTCTAACTAAATTAAAATAATTGACACCTCAAACTTTACACGCATATTGTGCTCGTGGATTGAATATTCAACATTATTTTACACTCGCTGCAATTTTAAATTTTTGTTGCTATATTTGCTTTATTGTTGTATTAAATTGCAATTAGGGAATCCCTCTTTCTGATTAAATAAATAAACATTTACGAATTCATAGATATAAAATAGTATCGATAATGTGAAGTACTCAAACTTTGTTTAAATATTTTCAACGAGTTTTTTTTTCAATGAAAAATAATTTTAAACTATAGTGTTGTAAAATCCTAGTCACTTGAGTACTGCGTCTTTAAGTCGTTGAAAAGTTGAAAAAAACACTCATTTGAATAAAATATTTGAATTGCTGACGATAATATTATGCAGTTGTATGTACGGAAAAACCGAAAAAAAAAACAGTTTTACCCTCATAATTTATAAATGTCAATATTTATTGGAAATTTAAAATAATTCTGCTTAATGTACTGCCTATTTATTTTAACAAATATTTCAAAATGTAGAACTTCAATAACTTCATGTATATATAGGTACCCGATGCTTTAGTGCTAATGTATTTATCCCACCAGTTATTAATGACACTTTACCACTATCTGAGAAGGTTACTCAAAGTTATCGATTTTGGCTAAATGATCAAAGTGACATTGATATGACGACCATCCTTGGCTTAGATTTGCAATATCCATGAATAAATGATACGTATCCCTAGCCCCTTAAAATGATTCTAACTAACTAGTTTTCCGTTTATCCCAAGAAAATTTAAACCATCCAGGTTCATTCTCTATGAAACTTATATGCCAAATTTGTGCTTTTCCACTTAATTTTGACAACTCCTGATATATTGTAAATTATCATTCCAATTAGGTATATAAGTTTTTCAATTACCTCAATCCACTGATCTATTTGAGACTTCACTGGATCGAACTCAGGTATAAAGCTTACAATTTCAATGTTTCCAGAAGAATTGTTATATAGTTTGTGTCAGATAAAGAATGGGTACTTACCGATCTAGCCGGAGGCGTGTAGCTTCTTATTTAGCTTTTATTTTTAGATCTTTTTTTACCTTACGAATTTTACAATATTTGGCTCTAGATTTCCCAGGTTTTTTTCTCAAATAATCACTAGAGGAAAACGATGAATGATGAATATGAACTATTACTAGAAGTCTCGTTCCCGTCAGATGTACTGGAAGCACTTGGCGATCGAGATCGTTTTTCTCTGTTTTTCTTATGCAATTAGGCATATTTACTTGCACTTGATTACTTTTACACAACACTGACACAAAATAACTACTATGAGTCCAGCACTTCTGATGTAGTCTTTAGGAAATAAATACTACAGGAATGTCTTTAGTATTTATAATTGTCAATATTCTAAGTACAAATCGCGTGATAAACCGTCGATACCACAATCTATTTTAGAACTGACCACTAACTGCCCTAATCTGACTCACATTCAGTTTTTATTATATAATCAAAACGTATCTTTTTAAGGTACGTCATATTATCCACTGATAATGCAGAATATTCGGATTGGATACTTGACTGTCGGAGCCCTTAGAGTGTTGCCCACTCTTAAGATGACGGCAATTGGGAACCATTTTTTTTTGTGATAATAATAGTGTCATCAAGAACCCAAGCCAATAATTGTTCACAATAAATATCTACTCAGTTTAATCGCGTCTACCGATAGAATTTCCTAATAGACGTATCCTTAGCCAACGTGCGCTAAAACTTCCTTAACGAGGTTTGAGTGTTTCAGGATCTGTTGAGGACTTTAGACTTAGTACTAAAAAATAAGTCCATCAAAATTCATTTCAACAGACACCGTACTGTAATTCAGCATTTTTGGACCGTTTTTGGAACTGTTAGGAAATGAATATCTGATGTGTTCCGAAGTGGACGATATACTGACGCCTTTTAGCGGTCAGTGCTATAATTTTACTACCCTTTAAAACATTTGATCATGACAAGTTTGGGGACCGACTGAAACTTGCCATCTTGTTCTCCAAAATTATTTTCAAAATGTCTTGACCACTTCCAGATTTCAAATTTCGTAATGATACTTGCAATAATTCCTAATTAGAAGTATATTTTAATGCCTTTTTGTATTGATAAAAAGTTTTTTTTCTTTTTTCGATATATAAATAATATAATATTATGAATAATAAACATGGCAGAGAACAGGGGTACTGCTCTCTCTCCAACAACAATTATTTAAACTTTCTAACAGCAAACATAATCAGTTTAGCCTCGGGTTTAACAAAGTTAATATTCAAGCTCAATTTCTTAATATCATTGTCTTATTTTAAAGTCAGATAAGTTGCAATTTTTTTCGTACATCATATTCGTTTTTAGGAAGGTGACGAATGTTATATACACAATACTACCAAATACTACTACGGCCTCTTATATACTATATAACTGACTGATACACAATTACAACCTATAAAGATATTAAAAATTGATTACAAAAAATCGTACTTGCTATAAGCTTTTAATACTTTGCAACCTTGAATTATTTTTGCCCAGGAAAATTATGTAACGTCAAAGTTTGCAAATGCAACGTTTTTTTATTCCGAGAGTCCCAAAAAAGCGTTTATTAGTATTAATAGATTCTAGTAATGACGTAATAATCTACCAAAGAAACTACTAACCAGAGCCACGTGTTCAACTAACCGCTGCTGATGGGAAAGTGATACGAAACATTAATTGATTTGTGTAGGAGCGATCCATCCCATAGGAAAACAACCCTTTCAGTGATTTTAACTAATGGAAATATTACGTAATTATTATAGGTTTTTCTTATTACACTTATTTCACTGTATCTACAGCTAAAATGCAAATTATTGTAATAGTAGTATACAGTTTTACTCAGTCTATAATATATGAGTTACTTAAAAGTCAAAAAGGAAGGCATTATTTAATTTAGTATCCCAATTTCCTGCATATAACAACTGATTCTATCGAGTAGTACCACGTGTACTGTATAAAATTTATTTTCTACACGTGCATTCTGAGACAAAGGAACTCTTATCGTGGATATCTATAATTTAGTTGTTTTTAAACATTCGTTCAAAATATCCTTGAGAAATAGTTTTTAGAAGCTGTATATTATTTAAATGTACGGATAACAAATACAGCATAGTTTTTGTCAGGCAAGTAACAGCTGATAACCTATTGTTTCTTTCATTTCGGATAATAATCATTAAAAATATTTGCCATGATTGGTTGCAGGCTTTCTAATGAACCAACAGTTACTTGAATTAAAATATTAAAGTTAACTAAATACCGAATCTTAAAACAATCTTAAAAGATGAAATGCAAGTCTAAAACCTTCGAAAATTCACTGATCAGTTTCAAAAAGATCCTGCAGGATTCAATTTAAATGTGAAGGTGAAACAAGAATAATTTATGCAGTGAAGCCTTCTATACTTAAAATCCTAAAACGTCAAGATCATCAGAAAATACTTGAAGTAACCCATATTTTAATTCTTATTTGATGAGCCAAGTCGATGGACTTGTTTTAGCTTGGAATGTGAATGGATCCTAATAATGTTTAAAATATAATTATAATAACGAATGCATTGTGTCTGTCTACTCTTTTATATAGTTATAATGTTGTAAGATTCACTTTGGCCATCATTTTCATCGCTGAGCTCTGTTTGATGGTCAATTAATATTATTGTCATTTCAAATTGACACAAATTTTTTTTATTTATCTTATTAAAAATATATCTACGACAAAAAGAAGTAACACGAGCTGTATGCATTTGATTTAGATCCTGGTGGTATGACTGTGCCGACCAAATGAACGTTAAAACAATGAAAGACGTGGTATTATTCTGAAGCTGAATATTTTCATGCTTAATAATTTGAAATCTTACATACGCTTTTTTTGAAGAGGCTTCACCTTCAAGTTTAAATTAAATGCTGGTGTATACTTTCGAGACTGACGAATTAACGATTATTTCAAAGTTTTTAATAGAGCATTGCACTTTCATGTAATAGGTACCTCCAACCCTGAGGATATTATAAAATAAAACCAGAAAGCGCTAGGTTAATTTTAAAAAAATCGAAGCTCATTATTATCGTATTTTATTTTTATAATATGACTTCAAGTTTTATTTGTTTCAATAATAAAATTATTAAATGTTTAAATTCCTTGCTGCAATCCTTCCATTATTTGTATCACCTAAATGTTTATCAATTAAAAAACATTCCGAATGTCTACTTAATAAAAATAAAACTATTTGCTTGTTATCGTCAAGCTTCTGACAGTTTTAAATAATAACATTGTAAACAGACATTTAATAGTTATATAAACAAATGGTACAATGCTAATGAATCTATACGATAGCAAAAACATGGTCGTTATACACATTTTGTTATTTTGTAGCTAAAGAACGTTTATACCTTCTAAATTGTTCAATCAAGGGGTTTGTTTTACTAGTTAGTTACTACACGAGCAGAATATTTTTATCGTTATAATCCATTGCTTAATAATGATATGTTGTTGATCAGTGAATAAAGATAACATTTTACGTTGGATTTTAAAATGCCACAAAGCAGTAACTGCTTTTGATGATGGTGATTAGTGATTTATTATATATATTTGTCTTCCGCGTATCATACGTAGGATGGATCTATGGTCCACGACTACAGTATGGCTTTGGCAAAAAGATTATGGTGTTTCCGCTAAAATAGCTTGCAAGATGTCAAATTACAAAGTTTGAATAAGTTGGTCCTGCATGTACGTGTATATATGGAAGGGTTTGTGTACCGATATACAGTATTTGCACTATTTCCAAAAACTAAATAAGCCTTATCAAATTTGCGCTATATCTTATAATTACTTTATAAATTAACTCCCAACAGTTGGTGTTCGTATTATAATTAATATGCGAGACATCGAAAATATTTTTCTTATAACACTAGAAAGCTTGGTACTTTTTGGTATAATTTAACGGAAAAAAAATCAAAATATTTTATTTACTTTTGGCAACTTTTATAATATGACAGGGTACAGGGTTTTTCCGTATATTTTGTAGCAGCCCTAACGCATTTATTTTTAGGTCTAAAAAACTAAATTATCAGGCAATATAAAACATTTATCACGTTAATGTTATGGAATGGGTTTTGTCATTTTTCTCAGTTAATTTTAAAGATAGAGGTAGAAAATATTGTGACCAATTTTCAGATCCTGTTTTTTTTTCTCAATAGGTAAAAATAGCATACACTTAAAGTGACTTACTGTCATTATCTGTATACTCGTCTACTAATTTACTTTTTTACATTTACTGCTGATTTAGAATAAAATTTGTGATTTACGGATAAGCAATATAATTTTCCAGTACAAATATTTGTCAAGAATGTCATCAGTGTGTTTTGTAACTTGAAAAATATAATTCCTTTTTTTCTTTTAAAATTTTAGCTAAATGTTTATAATGTCATACGTACTTTTTAGTATAAAGTGGTATATCTTTGTCGTCATTATTTTTTAAATATACCTTTGTATTTTTAAATATTTATATTCTAATAATTACCAAATTTCAATTTAAATCAAATTTACCCAAAGTTAATCTCTAAAACCATATTATAATGCAAAAATGTTAATGTTAATCTACTTAACTCTGATTAAATAATATGTATTGACCTATTATTATTCAAAAATGCACTTTTTAATTGGAAGCAAAATTGGGAACTCCTTATTTGGACATTTTCTTCTTCTAAGTATTCATTCGTTTTTCATTTTAATTTAAGTTTACTAAGACAACTTGAGAATTTTTCTTTTTTGCTACACACGTCGCAGTTCTATCCGAAAGGCTTTTTGGAATCTATGTCATGAAATTTATCGATTTTGATTTTGAAAGCTCAAATGCAAAATATAAAAATGTCACAGGCTATTCTGTCCATTTTAAACCGTCGAAATTCCAGACCCTCCATTTATGACTATTATTCAGATACAAATTTGTTTTTTTACTACATAGTAGGTATATAACAAACCAAAAGTATACAAACGACAAAGTTTTATTGCATTATGCGTATAAAAATTATTCGTTAAAATTATGGATAGATTTTACTTTATATGGCGTCATTATCAGCTATTCTAGCCTAGGTTTAAGTTTATTACTGCTCTGGATTTTTCAGGGTTTTCCAATCTTCTGTAGAAGATTTTAAAGAATGGTGAATTAACCGTATAAAACAGGCAGTTGTGCGACTGGGTCCAAACATTTTGAACTAAATAGGTAATTTTTTAGATTATAACTAGGTACCTAGCTAGTTTTTGGAATGAATCATTTTAAGTATGTAACTAAAGCAAAGTAATCGTTTTTATTCTTGTTTTTAATTGTTTTCTGGATTTTTCTTTGTCATTCTTATTATGTAATACGAATGCATCTTTCGTGTGTTCTCAGGAATTCTCAAATTAGTTTGGCTACTGAAAGTGTTGCTGCCAATTATTCCAATTGGTAGCCAAACCCGAAAATTTTTGGTTGAGAATAATTTTGACCAATTCTGCACAAAATTAATACGTACGTGACAATGAAATTTTTAAATTATAAATTGTTTGTATAAATACCAAAACAAAGTCACCTAAATTGCAATTTTTCTACAGGTTAAATACCCGATTTTTATTTACTCATTTGAACTTTGAAGTTTGTGCTAACTGGGTTAATTATAGAAAAAGTTGCAAGGATCTTTTGCCGGCAGCTGCATAGACACAAAAGTGGTCTAATTTTAAAAATATGTTTACGGTATTTGCGCGTTTCTCGGGGTTTATTATTCGAAAATATTGGGTGAAAGACCTGAGAAGGCAAAGGTTATACACATTCTCTGACCTACAAAGTGCATTTGCCTTATGAAAAAGTTAATAAATACATAGTTATGCATTTTTTAATATTCCGTTTTATTAATAATTTATTTTTGTTCGCCGTTTTTTGAACTGCTGTGCCGGAAAGAAATTGTTTGAATAATTAAGAAAATGTAAATAATTCATTTTGTTGGTAATTATTAACGAATATGGAAATAAATAGTGTAATAAAATACTGTTGATATTTAAGGCATTATTATCTCAGTAAAATAAATCTTCCAAAAAGTAGTTAGTTTTCAATATACAGGATGAAAAATTTTCAGATGGCCCACCAGAACACAGTACTTAATTTAATCATTCGCTCCAAAATTTCATTCTAAAAATCTATAACTAATGCATTCCATGGTGTTTGTTAATGTTTACTTTTACATATTTTAAAACGCTTTATCTTTCTTTATCTTGCATAGTTCTGTTAAAGAGTCGTTTGTCAAGGTATCTCGAATTTGTTGTAAGAAACAAATTTATTATTTCTATCGCTGTTACGGGATCAAAAATATCACCTTAAACGATAATAGCTCATTGTTTTCGTAGAAAGTATTTGCAATAACTATATTTAAATGATATTTTGCTGGCTGGTTTGCAAACCGTCTTATCATGAATGTGTACGCTTATATGAAGTTTTTCTTACTTTGTCCAGGAGTTATTTCCATAACATTATAAATTCACAATTACACCGATAGCCAATTTTAAAAGGAATAGATGGGAAGTATTTAAAATTCTTAGGGCATTTTATGCTGTAAAGTATAACAACATAATGTGATGTGTTAATGTTAATGGGTAAACTGATCACTGATCTTGTATCTCTTGCCGGTTTTCTGTTTTACATCGAATCCTCTTTTTCTTTAGTAGGATCACCACCCGAAGAGATATAAACCCCCAAACTAACATTTTAAAAGTTATAAGGGTATCTTACAGCAACAATTACTATAAGGTTTTTATACTTAAATACATGTTTTATTGTGAAAGATCAAAAACAAAACTGTTAAAAATATTTTAAATAAAAGCAACATAAACAAAATTATTGTGAGTGGAAAGAGAAGTAGTCATATAAAACATTGCAAATAGCTTTTATACACACACTTTGAGGCCTGAGATATAACTGGTACTTAGATGCTATTTTACTGAATTAATGTGTCTCGAGTCCTTATATAGCAGCATGAATATTTTCATAATGGTTAGATAGCTGTAGGGAAGTTATTAATAAAACTGTTCTGGTTGTATATGTATATTATTTCAACAATAATAATTAAAGCTGGTGCCATTGTGCTCCGAAAATAGTATTGAGTTACTTAATACAACAAATTTCATTTCACAGCTTCTATATAACATAATAATTGTCTCATATTCCATAAATCGTAAGGGTAGTCTGCTCCCGTCTTGCAACTGTTTGCAAATAGACCGTAGCGAAATGGCTTTAAAATCTTAAATGCCGGGGGCGTCCAGAATCTAGTGGCACATGCAACAGCTGGTCGTTTTTTCTTTCAGACGATGTATATAGGTACATCTGTTTCACCTCGTGATGAAACCAAAAACATGGATGGGAGAAATTCGTATTTTGTTATGGTCTGACTCTCGTGTATTCCGATTGTGGCCGGGTAGAAAACATGCCCAGTGACTGGCCAGAAAGCCAGATTGTCAATTTTTAATTTTGTCTTCTTAAAAGTTCATTAAGTGGTGGCTTGATGAGGGGGCAATATTTTCGATATCGGTAAATTAATCTGCATAATTATGCATGGAATGTGCATATATATATATATAT
>MU185784.1:3231-19070 GCA_016904865.1 Pissodes strobi | reverse complement strand
TCTTTTCTTTGAAGACATTTTTTTGTGAAATAAATGCTTCTTTAAAAAAAACAAATTAAGCAAAATGTTTCAAAACGTATTTTATTACAGCAGAAAAGTATAAAAATATATTATCTCGACACACAAAAGATCGGCAACATTAATTTGAGCTCATAATCCTAGCTTCACAAAGCAGCAATATAACTAAGCTACCAAACAATAACATTATTTTAGAAGTAGAATGCTTGTTGTTGTAACACTAGTGTGCGATAAAAGAGATTGTTTAGTATGTTGAAGGTATTGCGTGACAAAAAAGAGCAAAAAACGTAAATTTAAGGTTGCAACTACGGAAGTAAATATATTATAGGTTTTTCAATAAAACACAGTAAGCTCTCTACCTCTAATAATGATTAGATTAATTCTGGTTATAGAATTAATTAGGGTATGTGATAAGTGCGCATTGTTATAAATATTTTAAGCATTAAAGTATGATCGACCTTCCAATCACTAAATATTATATCTATTTGAAATGGATAAAACCTAATCTTACATTATAAAATAAAGTTATTCAAATATATTAAACTTTTGAACATTGAGATAATCACATTTAAGCATTACTATTCGTGCACTAATTTATAGAAGATTTTTAATTAAATAAATCAATCACTACAATTTCGTAGCATTTATTTAAATATTACATAGTTTTCTGAAAAGTAATATAACAAAGGTAATTGAGATATAACCAAAAATTAAACCAATACAGCTTCTAAATATGTAGACAACAGGCAGGAATAATATATTAAAAATATTACATGTAGTTGCACAAAACTAACTCAAACTAACCTAGAATCCTACTAATTATTATCCAACCAAAGCGCGCGAAAATATTACCAATGAGGTATTTACATTCGATAGTGCTTCTTTTAATATTTTTAATTTCAGGTCGAAAATATTTTAACAGTTATTCGTCAAAATTTTAGCAGGGATCAGCTTACATTATATTTGGTAAACTTAATGGCATTAAGAGCGTTTATTATTATTATTATTAATATTAATAATTAATATCCTGCATACTGCCTTAACAACTTCAGAACTCAGAAGAAAATTCTTATATATATTATTATTCAGATTCTTATTTAACCCTAATATTTTTTCAGAAATTGATACTTCTAAAACCTTTGGTAGTCTTTACAAATACTTGCAATAACACTGCCATATTATGTTTTTGAGGATTTTTCTCAGGGGACTAATGTTATTCTTAGACACAGAATGCTCTTAACTAGGAAAAAAATTGGTGATTTCAGTGAGCATATTTTTTGATTTTGAGGCCAATTTTTAGTGTAGAATAAGCTTTATCCTATTATGTTGTTTCATACTGCCTGCGTACTAAGGTATGAGCATCCTGTCTGAATATCTCCATTCTTTATGTTGCTGTTAGTGTATATATAGTCTATATCTGATTTCAATTTTAATCATTATTGTAATCATTTAATTTGATTTGACTAATTTGCTCGATACCCTCAGATTATCCTGTCATTGCACGTAAACTTAACTAATGCATGTTATGAAGTAAGTAGCTAAAATTCATAGGTGAAATTATAAAAATAAGCTGCAGTGGAAACATAGTAGCCGGCAGTCTGGTACCGGGTGAAAAACCGGCTAGCTAAGGTTTTTGTACCTTACCCAATGGGCCAGGTGTTTCCCCTGTGTGCATTGAACGCGTGACGCAGGTTGCCATCGGTGAAAAGAGGGCAAAACTGCTCATGATCATTTCACGAGCAACTGCGAGATCTGAGAAATGGTTTATGATATTTAATTTGTTTATTACATACAGCTATTAAAGAGCGTAGTTAGGTCTAATTTGATCAATTTCGTCATTAATTTTTATAGGTGAATAATTTATTTGCAATATATACGTCTTTTTTAATAATAATTATCAATAACTTAAGTTGTAAGCACCCTCTAGGATTACAGAACTTCTACAGATTTGTATCTGGTTGGACCACTGACTTTTAAAATTGTCCCAATTTTCAGGCACATTATCGTTAATTTCAGTAATTGTTGTGCCTGTTAAAAATTCCAATGCAAGTTATAGTATTATCTACATTTCTGGTATAATGGTATTTTTTTTTTGTTTTAGCTTGGTATTATATACAGAGACATCAAGCTCGAAAACATTCTGGTCGATGAGAACGGTCATATCGTGCTGACCGATTTCGGACTGTCTAAAGAACTGTCAAGCAACGACGGCGAGCAACGAGCGTACTCATTTTGCGGCACCATCGAGTACATGGCACCGGAAGTTGTGAAAGGGGGTACCCAGGGACATGATATTGTAAGTATCATTTCAGATTTTACTATCAGAGATTTAATTACCTATTAAACGTTAGGTAGCAAATAAATTCCCGAAACCCGAAACACCAACACGTTAAGGGCAAGTTAAGAAATATGAATTCTTGGATAGAGTTAAAGGGCGATTTTATGCCTTCATTAACCGTATATTATAGTAATAGCAAAGAAAATTTTCTTTGGTAGTAGTGAGTGAACCTCAATGGCGTTAAAATATTAAAAGGCTCCTTTCGAACTGGAAATATTATGGATTATGGTAGATTCAGATAACGTGGTAGTTGCATTTTTAGACAAGTTTGAATATGTAATAACGAAGAAACTCAAAGCAATTGAGATGCAATCAAGTAAAAATCACCCATGTCCGTTTAAAGCGAATGCCAGAAAATTTTCAAAAGCTAATTTCGAAATGAAGGCACAAAGAAATCTACATTCCTCATTTTTCGAAAAATATATATATTTTTAAATATTTGAAAAAATAATGGTCCTAAGAGAGATTTGACAAAAAATTAACTTGTACACTTTTGCATGAACTCAGCACAGACGTCTGTTGTTCCAACCCTTCGAGGAGATGTTTGAATTAATTTGGGTTCAGTAGCCCAAAATAATATTAACAATATTTAAAAATTCCGTAACAAAATATATAATTAAAAATAGATTTAAAACGTAGATTCTTGTTATTTTTAAGTCGCTCATTTATTCTTGCTCCTGTAAATGCTGGGTGTTTTCTTTTTGTTAAATTCTTTCCAGTGGTGTCGCAACATTTTTCTGTTTCAATTGGATTTCCTATTGGCATCTTCTTTAATATGCTTACGTCCTCTTTTTAGTAAAGGCAGATAACATACATATTTCTGTTCGCGAATATTTTCGAAGCCAAAAAATGCACAGCCTTTGCATCTTAGAATAGCAGTTTTACTAGATACGTGTATTTTTATTTCTTTAATTTCACTAAATATTAGGTTTTATTTTTGATATCTGTTTAATGTGTGGTGTGTTATCTGATTTTATATAGGTACTTCGTTTTCTGATCCATTTTTACTCTTATTTTAGGCCTTTGGGCATTTTTTTTATTTATTTATACTTATTTTGATAAATTATCCGAATAATTATTATTATTGTTAGAATGTGCGAATTAAATTTATCCATGTACCTATTATAGTTGGTTTTTTACCGACGGAGATTCGCGAAATTGACGCTAATGCAAAGGCTTAATGGAAGACGAGATAAACTGACATTTTGATAACGAATCGTTATTTCAAAGTTAAAATGATAGGTCTAGAGGCGTTAGCGAAAGTTTGCATTCTACATAATTGCTATACCTGCTTTCATCATTTTACTTTGCATTTTAAATTTACTTTTCACTTTGTGACTTTAAGATTAATAATTTACACTGAATATGCAAGGGAAACGTGCGTAGGTTTATGTCTTAAGTGTTTTGCATCAGAAGTGAATTCTTGAAAAACTTGCTTCCTTTTTTTCGCTATGCAAAAAGCTCTTGTTATGTGACATGAGAGCATCAAGTATCTGCGTTTGAAAATACGAGTTTACAAAAGTTTATTGTCATAATCAGAGATCTTCAAATTGCCCAAACTAAACAACATGCTCCAAGGACAGGAAGGGCCACAATAGATCTTAAACAAATTACTTGGAGATGGCATGGGAGACCCTTTTATCATATTATTTTATGTAGATATATTGCATTTTCATCATCATCCGGGAATATGACCACGTAGAGATTACCATTGATATGCGTCTCCACATCTTATACGAAAAACAAAAAATATTTTCTAGACAATTTTAGAGTTTAGATTTTATTACCGGATACTTTGAGTTTACAATTTTAACTACAACTATAAGTCCAGAGCATAGAGTAGGGGCCAGTTTTACAGTTCAAGTTACTCACGCCTTTATCAGCAACATACATTTTTATTAGGATTTTCCGAGAGGTTTCTATAATATTCAAAATAATTTTAATGACGTGAAATAACCACATCCGTACCGATCATATTGACTAGTGCCAACAAAAAATCACAATTTTTTGTGTTTCAACTTTACAGTTTGCGTAACATAATAATTTCATAATGTTGATAAGTATCAAGATAAATTAAAAACGTAGTACATATACTGCTTTGCAGAACACATTGTTGTAATTTCCTCGAGTAAAAATTCATATTTCATTCCAACTTTCACGTTTTGAGAAACTACACAATATCATCTCTCTGCCAGCTGGACTAATGAGTTTCTCAACGATATATGGGCTACTTTGCCAATTAAGTAACAATTATTAGCTTCCTTACCAAAATCAGTGTCGACGTAATGATATGATTAATTCATATTTCCTTTAGCGATCAGGTTACGAAGAAATAAAAAAATACCTGTTTATCTTCTATTATTCCAACGAGAAGAATAAATAATCTCAATAATTATATTATCAAGGTATATTCGTGATGCGGTTTGAATATACGCATTAGTTAGTGCGTTTAAATGCATTATGCGGATAAAGAGATTAGCTTAGACGAATGATCTTTGTTGGCTATAAGGTTATTACTTTTAATGAGTTTAGTTTAATAATTGCAAAATTATTGTTTTTTTGTTCCGAAATAGGACCAGCATATCACTGATTTGGCTACCTATTTTTTTTGTTGGCGACTGTTTGGATGGGTAGAAAATGATGATCAGATCGACGATCAGAACTTCACGGCCTAAAAGAGGATCTCCATCAATTTCGTGTATTGCATAACAAAAAATAGTTCTGGCTTCGGCCCTTTTTGTTAAGTGCTTGGGTTTACCAACCTAACACAGCGTACACCCTTTGCTATACCTCAAGATATTACAAACAATATTATTCACTGGAACAGGAGCTAATCGCACCAATTTTAAGCTTTAAAAAAAATGGCTTCCATCAGGTTTACACGCTTTTTCTCTAAAATAATATCTTAGACTTGTACAGATTGCTACATAAAAACCGACTATTGGCGTTACATTGTAAATATGAGCACTTTTTCTCTAAGATAATATATTAGACTTGTACAGATTTCTACATAAAGACCTACTATTGGCGCTACACTGTAAATATGAGCTGCAAAATGAAACCCGTATTAACAAAATATGATAAAATGAGTTATGACTCACGCGAATTTATCGACAAATGTACAGTTCTCTTCCATGATAACCCCGTTTGCTTTGCCCAGTCTTATCTTTTTACAGTTTCAGTGCCATTTTTGTTTACTTTTTGCCTGCTGATATACACTTGAGCCAACTGAACATTTAATTTCGTATACACTTCCCACATGTTTTCAGTAGTAAAAACCTAGCATTTTTTTCCTGTAGACGATGTGACCCCCATCACTTCCACTTTCCAACCTCCGTAATTATTCAAACCCAATAAATATTTTATTTTTTGGCAACATCTGAATTTCACTTAAAGCAGCTCCAGTCATAGAAAATAATCCTTTTGGGTAGGCGACTGATTAATTAAATAATTTCAATTATTATTAAATAATGCGCATTTATCTTATTAGGGCTGCAAATAAAAAAAAATGGAATAAGTAACCACTCTCGTAACCTCTTGTTTTTCAAATTAAGATTTTTTTATTAATTAAAGATTCTTGAAATCCTCTAACACATTTTGATGTTAGTATTAAAAAATATGTTTTCAACTTTATTTTATTTTATATGCCCCTCGAATTTTATTGAATAAAATGTTAACTATTTTGTTTTGCTTCAATGCAAGTTTTAGGGAAGGCTATTTCATCTAAATGGTCGAGATTGGTTTGAATAGAATGGTTTGTTTTTAAAGAATATCACTAAAATGTTATAGAATTCTTTTTAAAATGTTGAATTAACATTGTGTCCAAATGAACGAATTCAAATTCTAGTTGCATTCTTCATAGATACCCTATTCTATTTAAACCAATTTTCACTAAAAAAATATATTGTAACACGATACAAAATTATTCAAATAATTAAAAAAGATATTTGATATCTTGTTGCGTACTGTAAAAATTAAAAATGCTTATGCCCTAATTTACTAGAATTCTGATTCTAAGGAACTTTTCTTAATAAAGTATATTTTTTATTTTCTATTTTATTAAGAAAATATTAGGCATTATGAAGTATTATCAAGTGTATTATTTATTAGGGGATTTGGATTAAGATTTTGACATATGAGATACAAAAAAGTTATCTGTTTGTTGTAAACTTTTTAACCACTTCATATTATAAGAATAGAGGATAGAGTCTACGAATCCTGCATATAATCTATAATAACGTAAATCTCATTAAATATTAAATACGAGCAGATTTTTATAGTTTTAAGGGCTTGCAAAGATTCGTGAAGACACTTAAAGCAATCGGTAGCAAAAACTTTAGAGAAACATACGAGGTAAATTCCATTGCAATGCGGGGAAGACTGAGATGGCGATAATAATTATTGTTCCATCATGTTAAAACATTGGGTAACGACAGATTGTCAGCAGGAGAAGGTCAAAGACCGTTAGGAAGAACGCCAAAGAGGTGGCAATCTAGCTTGCAGGACACTTAGCATTCTTAACAATTTAGGACATTTCCTATCTGAGCAAATTGGAAGAAAAATCTTGTTACTTGCCATCAAAATATTAGATTGTCTTAACGGTGTTTGTTCTTATATAATATATAAGATCATGAATCATGTCGTAGGTACTACTTTCAATCCAACATAATGAAAATCGTAAATAATTATCGCACTTTATGAAATTGATTAGTCTTAGTAACTTGGAAATTGGAAATTGTTTTGTAATACATACTCAATCTATAAGTACTTTAATTTAATATCATATAGATGTTGCATAAATGGACTATATTTTACTCGGTGGTTACCAAGACGTATAGTTATTAAAAACAACCCGACCACTATCTACGTTAATGGTATGTTCATAACGGGTTTCATGTAAAAGTTATCAGTGTGCACCTGCCATTTGCTAAATATCACTTGCATATCAATAATAAGCCTTGTGCAAAACAGGAACTAAAATGGTTATCAGACTGGCGAGCGTTGTTTGCACAGCGTGTGCACCGGGTGACAAAAGAAGTTTCCGCCACTTGAACTTGATTCAGAATTCAGTACGTACTGATCACTTGCTTTATATTAACAAAATAGATCACTCACCTTTCATGAAAGCTACTTTTTTTAATGGATTTTTTTTTAATCAAAATCCGTAAAATGAGGCTTTTCTATGCACACAGAAGTAAAATAAATTGAGGATCAATGCAATAAACGAAGAATGGTATTTTTCATGATTATTTTCATGCACAAAAAGTAAACTAAGGGAAGGTGCGGACTTCTTAAAATGCATTTTGGAAGCTCGTTACCAACACACTCTTATAATAGTCATAATGCTGTAATCTAAATAGGTTTTATATTTTTATATATGACTTTTCTGATATAAGGTTTTCTTCCAGAAAATCTAATGTCATAATATCTAATATCTCACTGAGTTGGATTTTCAATCCTAATTAGATTAGCTGATTTGCCACAGACTATTGATGGAATTTTAAGTTTCCAAATTAATTATGAAATTATTGATTTTTATCTATCTGCTATGTTGGTGTTGAGGTTTAAAACCTGCGGCAAGATGCACTAAAACAGGGTTTAATCCACAATACCGCACTTGACGCCCATTTCGCTAACCATGTTCATGTCATCAGCAGACAACTAATAAATTCGTTTTACTCATCTCCTGATGATGCTAACATGGTTAGCGAAATGTTTCGTATTGTGGGTAAAACTCTGTTTTAGTACCACTACTACTGGCAGAAAATGTTTAATTTTAATCATGTTGAAACGACATAGGTATGTACTTGATTGATACTTGTATACCTAAAGTTACATGAAAGCTTCTATGTCCAAATCTCTGTAAATGGGAACTTGAATTAAACCAAAAGACATGCTGAGCTCTTTTATGAGCTTATCTAAACTTTATACTCGTATAGTATGGACGATCATTGTAAGCTGCTGTGATATAAATGTTGATATAACAACATTACTATAAAATCCCTGATAATTGAAATAACTGAAACTTCAGATTTTTACAAAATTTGAGAGGGTTTGTTCGATATAGTAAAATGAGCAACAGTATTTTCAAAAATTGAGACAAACAATGAAACATGGATTTCAATAAAATATAAGGAACCAATATTATCTATTTGTAAGAAAATAATGATATCAAAATAGTAAAAATTACTGTTCAAAACATTTTTTTATCAAATTTCAAAATAACTAAAAAACGATGTAAATAAAATTTAAAGGGTGATAACTTGCGATATAAATTTATTGATGAATTATCTTGGAACCGAGATAAATCAGCTTAGAATCTTTTTTTCAGTTTTTGGATTGATTAACTCGAGTAGCTTACATACGCCTATATAACATATATTAAGTTAAGTTTAATCGATACACACGAATTGAATCGATCTTAGTCGTATCGATTAAGGGCTGGCGTTTTTCATGGGGAATTGAAGCAGAGTTTCACTGCTGTCATATTATGGAACCTATAGGATCGCAATTCTTCCCAAGCTTCTGTAATGAAACTCTCAAGTTCCATTCATGGTTCCAGCAACCCTGAAACTTATCACAAAGTAGTGACACCATATAGTTAGCAAACCAGGTACGATTTACGTAAAATCCAGTACTTCTTCTAACTTAGTAGAAGTTTAAATTTTATTGTGTTATTTGGTGCCCATTACCATTTTTCTTACCTAATCATAGTAGAGGTGTCAATCGGTGACAGTTTCTGTAACTTTGCTGCTGTAGTATCTATATATTGGGACCTCGATCATTCGCTTCTAGAATAAGAATCTCTGGTTGCAATCACCTCAGTAGCGTCATAGTTTAGCTTCCAGCTTGCAGTTGACAACTAGGAGTGTCAATCTGTTTCGATGAATCTTCGGCGCAAATGATTTAGAAAATAATTGTGACACCTTCAATATACATAAGAAAATTAAATAATTTATAGGAATAATGATTAAAGTAAAAGCCAATTGACAAGTGTACTAAAATTATATCCGACATTCAACAAAACTAATATATAAAAAGAAATGTTTAGTGACGAAGATAGGGGGTAATGGCATAGCCATTATATGCGGAAGAAGAACCGGCAATATTAAGAAAGGAAATCGAGCATGCACTTAAAAACTCTTAAAATGTCAAGGCTGGCAGACTCGACTAAAGCATATGAACTACGAATCTATTGATGTACTATTATATCTTTTTAACGCAATATAATATGGTGATAATTATACCAAAGGAATTACTTTTGTCTACATTTATAGCAATTTCATAAAAAATAAACGCAGAAGAATGCACAACTAACATTGCACATTGACGTGTACACACTGAAGGTGTTTTTGAAAATAATACATAACAAAATTTATCAAAAGTTACAGGAAGAAATAAGTAACAATAGTAACATACAATGGAATTTAAAAAATGGTTTGTTGTATTGTTGAAATTAAACGTTTTTGCACAATGATGCCAAGACGAATCCAAAGTATACGCTTATCTCATCGATTTTGAACAGGCATTTGATACCGTAAAACTCTGAACCACACAAATTTTTAAAGCAGAATATGGGCATTAAACAATAGAGTATGAATAATCTTCAATTTATGGTGAAATAATCAGATAGCAAACTTTAAGTTTGAATAGAACTGACGGATGATATGTAAGTTGGATGGGGGGGGGGGGGGGGTACAATGATATATATATTATCTACCTTTTTATTCACTATATATCGAGCTAAAATATTTGCTAAGAAGCCCTCAAGGATACTTCGTAACCATTAATAATTAATTGTGAAATACTAAAAAATATAAATACAGAGTTTTCTAAATCCTTTGACAAAATAAATTATTACAGCAATATCTAGGTATATCAAAACATTGTATTGATAGAAGATTTAGCAATATCCCAGGTAACATCATAATATTCTATTTAATCCGACACACACGGACAAAGACAAAGTCTCAAAGATGATTATTAGTTATGTATAAGAAAATTGCACAAAACCGGCTTTTTGCAGGCCCCTTATTATTCGCGAAATGAATAGGCGTACTGAAGACGCTTTTAGAAATGTTTCTGTTTTGCAAGCTGTATTAATTTTGTATGCAATAGAACAGCGTAGCTATGTTATTAATTTAACCACGTGCGTAGTAGATTCGGTAATGTTTTCGAATTGGTGCATTTGTTTTCAACTAGCAGCATCGCAAAAACGCAGTGTTTATTTACATATAAAATAAATAAGTTTGCGCTAAGGCTAACCCCCATCGTATATTCGTTCTATATTTTTGACTTCTAGTATGTTTATGGGGCTTCAGCAGGTTAGTGTCACAGTTGCAAGTACGGACAATAATTATTGTACTAAATCCATCATGTCTTGGAATATTAATTGCATGTGTAAGCAAAACTTGTACGACTTGTATAATTTTAAGCAAAATTAGGCGATAATATAATTCAGGCTAAGTGCTAAAGCTTGAAGAAAAATGCATGGCCTACAAACATAGACAAGTGATAGGTTTAGTCCCTGTTAGAGTCATATCCCATAATGCAAGCAATTAATATGCCACCTACACAATAATTATAATATTAATGGCCAGCTTTTGAATTAGTCAGCCTTGTTTCATCCATTAGGCCACGTGAATTTTTATTCAAATATCTGTCCTGGAACCTGGTTTAAAAATAGCACTTAAATTGATTATTGCTCTAATGGTATGTCTCTATCTTACATAATTTTGGAGAGTGTTTTCAAAGTTTATCTAGATAATCGTACGGAATATGAGAAAATAAATTACCTTCCATGTAACTAGTAACCCTTTATCCATTTTTATGTAGAATTAGATTCTATTAAAGAACTGAAAGTTTGTTTGCATACCTATTTTAAATATATCTCCAGTATTAATTATAACGATCACATAAATAATTTTAGGCTCAAACTTGGAGATTCACTTTTTTTAATTAGTATATCATTTCCCAGGGAATAACAAAATACATATTAAAATGACAACTTTTTAGGAGATAGTTTTCTTATTTCAGTATTTCATATAAATATTGTGCTTTGCTATTATTATTGTGGTATTACAAAAATTTCTTACATTTTAGTTATTTTTATATTACCGGTATATTTTTATTATTAAGTATATTGTTTTCCAACAAGTTAAGACTGTTGCAATATTTATAATTTAATTTTTTTATCAGGTAGAGTTGGCTTGACATTATAATCAAATATCTCCTAATTCATATTCTTAACTTTTAGAGTGATCCACTTTGAACAATATATTTTTAATACTCTTTATTTAATCACAATGTTCATCGATTTTTATCAACAAGTCAATATTCATTCTCAAATATTTCTGTTGTTTTAAATATTAGTTTCTTTTAGACTGTAAAATATTGACAAAATATTGACCTGTTGGACCTATATAAATGTCTCTAATAACTGTTTGGCAAACACATCTCAAAAGCAATCAATATAAACAACTTAACGTCATTTAGTTGTTATTTTAATATTTCGATCTGATGCGAAGTGTTTAAAAATCACTTAGGCCCAAAGCACATATTGACGATGACGATAAATGTTGACTTTTAACCCAAAAAGCTTTCTTGTATCTGGCTGAGCATAGCCACACTTTAATTGAGAGGGGGCCTAAGGCAGATGATTAGGAATCTGGTTAGTGGGGGGGGGGGGGGTATTGCTTTGTGCGCATTCGACAGTTTGTCAAAATAAAACATTTTTAAACGTCCAAAAAAGATAAAAAGATTTTTGAATTTCATATAATGAGCAATATTAATAAAGTACTTATACACCAACGATATTAAAAACTTAAGACAGAAAAGTCCATAAATGTATTTTAAAAAAATAGTGATAAATAAACAGTGCTTATCGGCGTCACCCATTCCGTACACCGTAAACGAACAGTCAGTGTGCTGATTTGGCCACGTCCACCTGGACAGTGTTCCGACGTTGTCAAATGGCTTTGCTACCCTCTTCACGTTTTTAACAAATAGGTTCTTGAATCAACCAGTGTTGATTTGGGCGGAATATTTTATTTAGCTTAATTTTAATAGGGCTGAGGAATGAACTTCAGCCAGCAAAGCTCCCCCCTTCCTCACTACACCACTTTCTGTTTGCATCAAAATTAAAACCATGGTATATGCCAGGTAAGCAAACGATTTTAAGTTTTGGTTTTAAAATGTATAAATTTATATGCTTTTTGAGCCTAATCTAATCGTTAATAGAAATGTATGCTATACCAGTTACATGAGTAATTTACTCTAGTGCAAACTAACTGGGTGCGCGCCAGTGGCAAAAGCCATCACGTCTTTTATATTATTAGGTAACATCACTGTTGAAACTTGGAAACTCGAAATTTTTTTATTATTAGTTGTAAAAAATAAATACAAAAAAAAACGGTGTGCTTAAGGCCACACGGCAGAAGTGAACATTTCAACCATGCTAAATTAATATTAAGAAATCCAATTACGTTTTTGTGCCGTATATTTTGAAACTATTTGCATAACTTCAATGTTTAAAGTAAGGTTTTACCTCGAAGTATCCCATAAAATTGGCAGAAACCTCTGCTTATCGCTTGCATATAATGCCCAAATTCTCCGATCCTGACCCATTACCCCAGCTTCAAATCGTTTTAAATGGCATTTCAGCCATTAAAATCTACTTACTTACCACAAAAACTATACGCATTGATATGTTTTAAGTAAAATTTTGCCATGAAATCTGCGGTAATATCCACTAGGAACTGTCTCTAATAACGAAAAAAACGGTCCACGAAAAAATGGTCATATTTTCGGATGCTGCCTCATTTTTTCGCTTTAAACGGTTTCAATGAGATTTCAGGCAATTAGCACTACTTTGAACTTCGATTAGTCGCTTTAGACACTCGTTAAATTAATCAGTGTTTTGAATGTGTCAATGCCAGTATAACATTAATAGATGTGTTATATTTAAGGCAGTGGTTAATCGGGGTTCAAATTAGTGGTCCTAAACCTACTTATTTGAACCTAAAACGTTATTTCAAAATATTGGAAGACGTATTCGTTCTAATTTCCCATAGCAAATTTATCTGTATTAAATTGTAAAATTGCTGAAATCTTGGAAATATTTTGTGATTTTGTACATGCTTTCAATTTACTTTTCTCGTATTCCTGATCTTGTACGAAAAATTGCTATACAAGTTTTTATAGGACAGATCACGAGGTATACGGATTTGAAATTTATTTTTTGAAAATAGCTATGCGTTGGCTGGTGTACGTACGCTTACGTAGATTTTACGAAATAGAAATTTTAAAAAAATCTTATTCGACATTATCAATCGGATCAATGTAACTCTCTGATATGTTCTGCTATTTAATGTATGAAAATTTGGCTGCTACAGATTATACTTCGTTTTCATCCTTCCGCAACTCAATGCATTCACCTTCAATATTCTTTAAATATCTAACACACGCACATCACATCTGTCCTAAAATGGGACTAGCAGCTCGAGAGAGAGAGAGAGAGAGCGACCCTACTTAAACATTAAGGGATCAAATTGCCTCAAAAAACTGCTTGAAAAATGGCCTTTTTACCATTAGGCCCGAGCCTGGATCCCAATGGTAAGAGGGCCCCAAAATGTGCAAGATCGAAAACAAAACGACGTGATTTTTAGAAAGATGGGTAGCTATATAAGTTTTTGAAAAATGCCCCATACAAAAATCAGAATATTCTTTCACCACCTTTATATTCTAAATGTTCCAAAACAAAGCTGACCTTTATTTTATTGAATTATAGCCTTTCTAAAAATTTGTTATGCAAGGCAAATATAAAAATAATAAGAAACTCAATTAGCACCTGAATAAAAACCATATTATAATAATTACTGTGGCTCGAAATCGAAACAAAAAAGAATATCATATTGCGGCTCAACAATTTGCTAAGGTCTAAAGCCCAACTGAATTGAAAATAGACCCCAGCTTGAAGCTAGCTCATCTCATTGTGCTACATCTTCTATGTTATGTATGAATAGGTATCAGCTAAAGTCGGCAAATTTTACTCGAATTATAATTATTAAAGATAAGTTTATGTTATTTTTCCAAACAATAATAATTATCAGATGATCTGGGCACACAACACACACACAGCTATCTATCACCTCAACGTCGGTCGGTTTTACTTCCCATATACCATCGCGCGACCGTGCACGAAATTATCTAACTCACACAGACATTCTTTCAGAAAGTGGGTTTCTGGGTCATGACTTAATAACGTTTGCACATCATTGCGGCGGCTCATAGCCATTTTATTACTGCATTATTTTTTTAATTAAAAGACGTTTTGCGAGAAATCGTGTCGCAAAAATTGTTGCTGGTGTTGATTTTGGGACATTGTCGGCGCCAGATAGATATACTATCATCAAGATCTATATCGATGTATTACGTTACATGATGTAACAATTCAAGTCGAATTTTAAAGAGATTGATATGTAAGGCAGGAGTTCAAAATGCTTTCGTCAATTACGAGTTTATCTTGATTTATTCCTGATTCTCTATTAAGCAGTTGAATATGTTACTCAAATAGGTAAGGAGGGAGTTACTTTAGCATATAGTCAACAATAAAATTATATTTAACACTAAAGGTTTCGTGGGAGTGGGAGCTATTTTCAAGTTGTAATTTTTATCACGATCAAAACCATAGCATAGCATAAGACCAGCTTAAGGCATAAATTGAGAAAAAGTGTATATCTAATGATTAAGTTTCTATTGACTAAATAAACATTTCGCACGGTTATCTTCAACACTACATAAGATATTTCCAGAATTGTGGATTCCCAGTAAGTCATTGGACAAAATAAACATTTATCAAATATTTTGAATGATAGATGTCTGTCCTTTAAGGAATTTCCAACGATTTGCCACATTGAACTTGAGACTGGCTAAGAAATAATTATTATGTATTGTCCTAATAAAAGTCGTTTTATTTCCGATGCTATATTAACATATTGTTTACATCCAACGATAGTACTATTGGTGGTTAACGTATATTCATTATTCAACGATTAATTATCCTGTATACTGCAAGGATTCATGTGAGACGTTTGTAACAGTGTGGAATTAAATCAGGCCATCGGATGAGCTAATCGTTTTAGCAAATAAGTTGTCAAGAAGGCATCCTCGTTTCACCAACGGTTATGCATGGTTTAGACAGCATTTTAATTAGTTAGGATTCGGCTCGTTTCTCGACATTTTTATTCTCGTCAAAAAATTAAATGATTGGTATTTTACCCAACCCCAATTTTTCTATTTTTGTTTCGTAATTAATAAAACGTGTGTTTTATTCTGTCCGTATTATTGCACACTTTTGAACCTTTCAAAGTCAAGAAATTACCTCAATGTGGTCGTTTTTCTCCTATTAGACATCGAACCCCTTTTCAATAATTTAACGAAATTGTTTGGTTATAAATATTCAAAATATACGATCTGATTCAAG
>MU185783.1:123317-140708 GCA_016904865.1 Pissodes strobi | reverse complement strand
ACTGGTGTTTAAATGTAGAGACGTCTTGGGAGCCTTGTCCGGGTATATTAGGGTCGGTCTTGTTTGGGTTCCAGGTGCTGGGCTTCCGGGGTGAATTAATATGTAAGTTGGCATGCAATGGAGTGGATTCAAGAGAACTCTTGCGCCCGCGTTTTCAATTTTTTTTCATTCATTCAACCCTAAGTTCCATTCGGTCTCGGAATTCAGTTTATCCAGCAAACTATGGAACGCTTTTTGGTTGTCAGCTACACCCACGCTATCGTCTGCATTTGATTTTGTAATGCTAAACATCAGTTATGACAAAACATAACCTCTGTGTTTTTTAATAAATTGAATGTCATTCTTATAAAGTCCCTTTTCTTCCAAAATTCTTATTAGTTTTTCATAATACATATAGGAATGATGCGTACACATCTTTTTGCACGTTTCTACACTTTTGAAACCATTCTGCCAAGTTAAAATTACATATAAACCACGTTACTTATAAAATAACTTAATTTCGATTGGGATTAGAGGCAAATCAGTTCCATGAGACATGCGGAGCTGTCGCAACATGTCCAAAGGCTCGTCCATAATTTATATACTACTATCCCTTAAAAGAACATGGGTTTACTATGGCTTGTGATTGGCTGAAATTGTTGTGCTTCTGTGCTACGGAGAGTAGTCTATTTGAAGGCCCAAAAGACAAGTTTTATATTATAACACACGTAAAACATGTAGCTTGTACTGTATACATTGATTATAAACTGCAAGCAAACGAGACTAATAACTTAAATGTCGAACTCCATTTAGCTTGGCTCTAATTGGTTGATTAAAAGGTCACGGCATACCCACGTTTTTACTATAATCCTCGATATGTTTTAAAATCATTCTTAAATATCACTTTGAAACTACAAAAGTTGGGATTTCCTGAGGAATTCGGAAAAATGAAAGCTATGATATAAGTGAACATTTTTGTTTAAATTATTATTTGTTATTAGTTCATATTAAAGAGTGGCATTTCTTTACTTGACATTAAAAATCGAGCTATTTTTCGTTCATGAAATTGTGGGGTCATAATTATTCTTTTAAGCAGGTAATTTTTTGCCAAGACCCGAATTTTTGGAATTCGTATCTGTTCTTTGGTTTATAGTAGAACTATGATATACAACATAGAATAACGGAAATAATCATTAAAGTGGCATGACAGTGAAAAGTCTTTAATATATAAAACTAAATGGTAGAATATTTTGAAAACCCGAACCAAAACGTTTGAAGCTCAAATTGAATACATCACTCTAAGACTAGATCAGTTATGTGATAAAGTAGAAACATATGTAACAGGAGGCTATTAGACAAAATATGACACAGTGCTTGCAGTAACAAAGTTGATAAAAAAATCGAAAAAAGTCAGACATGAAGAACAAGATGCATACAACAGTTTCCAAATAACTAGACGCTGGCAAGAAGCAAATGCAGCAGTTAAATATTTGACTTACAGTGCACCCTCAACGAATAATATGTAGACTAATAGGCCTTCTTAATCTGCAGCCTCTTCATCTGTCTTTTAAATATTTTGGGAAATGCTGAGTTTTTAATATCAGCAAGAAGGTGGTTGAAGATATTAACACCCTCATTAAAGAATGGGTTTCTGGTTAAAGTACAAGCCCAGATAAGTTTTATCTGGGATACAAGTAGGTTGGTAGATTGTAGATTGCTAGGGAGTCATTTCGGCACTGCTACAGATATTTTGTGCAAAACTCTACAACTTAATTGTGTCCAAGAAGCCTACCATTCTTCCAAACGAAGCTATTTTCTTGTGAGGTAGTTGACTCACTTCTTGAGGTGATAGCTGTTCTCCTTCCTTTTGCAGAGTTGGGTTGGACATTGGCAGAGTAGATGTTCTGCGGTTTCAGGTGCATTATTGCAAAATCTGCATTGGTCGTCTTCTGCTTTGCCTTTAGGTGTATTTTACCGGGCAGTGTCCAGTGAGCAGTCCGGCGACAGTTCTAATATCTGCGTAGAGATGGTGATAAATCTTTTATCCTGTTTTAGTCCTGGAGTGTTTCTCCAGTAGGACGACAGTTGGTCTTTTTCCCATTTGTTTAGTTCTTCGGTGATGTGGCTCTTTATAAGGCCACAGTAGGGCTCTGGACCATAATACGGCCGGAACACCGTATTATGGTCCTTCTTTCACAACGCAGTCTGCTTTTTCATTGCCTTCTATGCCTCTATGGCCAGGAACCAACAGTAAAGTTACCTGGTTGCGTGTTGCTAATTGTTTTAGGGTTTGCTTACATCCCCGAACTAGCTTTGACACGAACTTGAAAGCTTTTAGAGCTTTCAGAGCCGCCTGGCTGTCTGAGAATATAGATGTGCTTTCTGTGAAGTCCTCGTGTAAGGCACTCTTCTGCACATATATTTATGGCAGGCACTTCCGCTTGGAAGATGGTCATATATTTGCCTAGCGATTTGGAAAGTTTACAGTTTGGACCTGAAATGCCCAATCTTGCTCCTTTCGCTAGTTTTGAACCATCTGTGTACCACAGCAATGCGTTGTCGGCCTCGGGTAGTTTTTTACTCTCCCATGATTGGCGGTCATCAATAACCACTGCGAATGGGACATCTAGGTCCAACATAACCCTATTTAGTCACTTGGTTTGCTGGCATTTTCCAGGTTTATTTCTTCTAAGATGCGCAGGTGATCAGTCAAATCTCCAAGCTTGAATTTGCCTATTTGAATAACCTGTGAGCACTGATAATCGCCTCCCTCTTCACACTGAGATGAAGAGGAGGCATGTTCAGCATCACCTCTAAGGCTGCGGTGGGGCACGTTGATATTGCCCCTGTTATTCCCAGGCATATCACCATTTGCACTTTATTAAGTTTGGTCCGAGCGGTGACCTGCTGGGTTTTTGGCCACCATACCAGCGAGGCATAGGTGACCGTGGGCTTTATTATTATTTTGGCAGATCCAATATACCATTTTTGGTTTTAGACCCCATGTCTTGCCAACTAGTTGGCGTCATGTCCAGATTGCCGCTGTGGCTTTAGATATGGTGTTCTCTAGATGCTTGTTCCAGGTAAATTTACGGTCCAGTGTGACTCCTAAATATTTTACCTCGGTGGAAAAAGTTAACTGTGTTCCGTGTAGGATGGGCGCTCTCATTTCTACCTTCCTTCTTCTTGTAAACGGGACAAGAATAATTTTCCTAGGATTTAGGGAGAGTCCCTCCCCTTCACTCCAATTATTCTTGATGATGTTTAGGGCATTTTGCATGCGGTTTGAAATTACGCCTTCATGTTTGCCCTTTATTACTAGGTCGTCTGCGTAGCCTAGAACTATAAATCCAGCTCTACTCAGAGTAGTAAGGATTTTGCCCACTACTAGTGTTCACAGTAGGGAAAAGAGAACACCTCCTTGAGGGTACCCTTTCTCTGTGCTGACGGTTGTTGACGCTCCGTTTATTTCTGCTGTTACGAAGCGGTGGTTTAGCATTGTTTCTCTCCATCTTATTATTGGGAGCTCAACTTCCCTACTCTTAAAGTGCTCTTCTGATGGACTGATGTCCATAGACAGTGCAGTGCACTTAATGTGGATTTGCTTGCTTGGTAGGCGAATTGCCTAGGATGGAGCGGTGTTCTCGTTAGATTTTCGCTTCTTATGTATTGATCGACTGCTTTCTCCAATGTTTTGAGGAGAAAGGAGGTTAGGCTGATGGGACGGTATGATTTTGCTTCATCCTTCGGACGTCGGCCGGACTTAGGTATAAATATCACATTTGGCTCCCTCCAAGCTAGTGGTATATGTCCTAGGATAAGGATAGCTTTGAAAATTTTCTGTAGGTGTACCTTCATTTGTAGGGCCTAAAGCTATTGATTGCCCATTTTGTTCTATTGTTAGTGAAGATTTTTCCTGCCAGTCTTTTTTATCGCCCGTTCGGGCTCTGAAACCCTTCGTTGGGAGGATTAGTCTGGTTCTGGGTATTGTCTACGATTTGTGATTCAGGGAAGTGATTCTGTAATAGTACCTCTAAACTTTCCTTCTGATCGTTGCAGTATTCTCCGTTTGGCTTTTTTAATAGGCTCATACCGTTTGAATAATTGTTTGAAAGGATTTTTTGTAGACTCTTCTATGCCCTCGCAGAATTGTCTCCATGATCTCCTTTTAGATTTCCTAAGTTCTTTGTTGTACTCTGTGAGGGCTGTTCTATACTCTACCCAGTAATTTTTGCCTTGTTGAACAGCTTTCTGGCATCGTGTTCTAAGCGAATCAGTTCCTTGTTCCACCAAGGCACGTCTCTGTGGATTACCTTTTGTAAAACGGGACAGCTGTTTTCGTAAAAGTTTCTGATTGCATTAATTATAAACTGTTATATGTTGTCTCTAGCTTCAACGGTGTTTGGATCGCTAGGGACTTCATCTAGACTCAGACAGAGACTCTCTACGTAAGAGTCCCAGTAGGTTCGTAAGACGTATAATTATGTTATCCCTGCGCAGATACACCATGAGCCTCTATTCGTAGACGATGAAAACAGTCACAAGAATGTATATACGTGGAACAGTTAATATTTTCTCGCGATGAAAATGTGGTCGACATGAATCCCAGGGCTTGGTCTTACAGGTCTACTGATCCTTTTACATTTGAAGCCTATAATTGCCTGCATTTCCCCAGAAAGCAATACCATGTCGACCAACTGGTCAATTTTTGGGCTAAGCTCTTGAACACTAACCCTAACAACAACAAAACAACCAGATTATAGCTTATTGGCAAGAAAATATATATGTGCCTGGAACTTGAAACCCTATGAAATTTCTAAGAAATTTGCTGTCAGATTTGATCTCAACTGGAGTATTATCTATGAAAATATCCACAAAACTACATTTATAACATACCGGCTTTGTTTTTGTGGGATCCAATTTTAATAGTTTTCACCTTCGGGAAATCCTCCAAAATGATCTTATGGGGGGAGACCTGTTGCCAGGTTAATGTGTTATCGTCAGCGAATATGGTAATTAGCAAAATCATTTATGTAGACTAAAAATCGGACCCAAAATCAAACCCTGTGGCACTCCCCAATCAATGGATTGGTAATTAGAGCAATTAAAGCCTATGAAGGCACGTTGTCGTCGACCAAACCAAAACGATGAAACCAGGATAAAGGAACTCTCCTAAAACCACAGTGGCGAAGCTTTTGCAGCAGAATTGCATTACTAACATAGTCAGAAGCCTTCGATAGTTCACAAGAAACTCCCGCCGAATCTTCACCATCATTGATATATCAGTACAAATCTTGTATTAGGGAGTATACAGCATCATTTTCACTGGTATTCTCACGAAAGCCAAACTGCCACTTGTTGAGGATGCCATTAGCTTCGATGAGGAAAACATACGTGTCTTGGACGAGGTGGATAAGCATGAGATTGGCCTGAAGTTAGAAGGATCATCTAGACTTCCTTCTTTATGGACCGGAATATCTTGGTGACTTAGACATGAAGAAAAAAATCCAGTCACCCACGACCCGTTGAGTGCCTATCCTCACTAGAACCAACCATACAAAACCTGGTGTGCTGAAAGGCCATCCTCTCCTGAACTGTTTTTATTACTTATCGAGTATAAGTTGGAAAGAATAAAAGCGAGTTTAGAATATTTATATTTGACAAGTAGTCAATGGATCTACTGAAGGCTTCAGGTATTGCTTAACGTTATCCGCTATACTGCGATAAAAACTGTTGGGTGCATCCGGGGAAGTAACAGGAGTAGAAGCAGGACGAGGAACGCTTGCTTTTTTTCAGGTATATCGTTAGCAATATTCTAGCATTATATTTACGAGTCTATCCTGTTGCTCAGACGGTTGGAATAATAATGCTATTTCGATAGATTTGTTAAGCGACGAAATATATAACATAAAATTCATTGAGATTTGGAGATGATGAAGTTTCATATGGAGTGAGCGGAGATTCTTTGATGAAATTGTTTGGGTTAGTATAGACTGTTTTTTTGTATTTAATTTTCATTGTCGGAAGAGCTGTGTGAAATAGACTATCTTCGTATGAGAGGTAGATATTGGGTTTTCTGCACGAAGAGGCGCATAAACTGTAGAATCGATCGTAATTTATGATGCTAAAAATTCGAGCATGATGCATAGAAGATTTAACCTGCTTTCAAACATAAAACAAATGCTTCCGGAGGGGGGGGGGGGTGGTAATATACCTTGAAATGTCAGTACAATCCCTCTAATGTTAGGCCTCTATCATTAATTCGGATCAAGATATTTGAAAAACTAGTTAAGGTACGGTTCTTCCAGTACTTTGATGTTAAAAAAGTGTTGAGTAAGGTACAATTTCAACAGCGTTGAAGCGATGCTATATTCTCATTCTTGAAGACTCTTTACTGATGGCTGTGCTGCAGCTGTATTCTATGACCTGATTACATTTGATTGTGTGGATTACCGAATATTGCCGAGCAAATTAGTGGGTTATGATTTTTGAAAATAGCATTCTTCAGGATTACTCCTTAGTTATCTGACCATGTCCGTCTGTTGCCATTAGTAACAAGTCCGACCGTCTGAATATTATATCGGGTCCCCCTCGACAGGGCTCTGTCTTGGGTCTCCTCTATATCTTAATCTACATAAATGACCTTTTAGCGTTGAACATTCAACTTGTTTATCTAAAATCAAGAAACTAATTATAACAAAAAACTAACCTTATGATGCTGAAATGCGTTGCAAGTAAGTGATACGTGTTTGGTGCAGAGCAATAATAATGACTCTTGCAAGCAGCACTTTATCTCATAAGAGTTTTAACAGTTCCATGTATATCTGATAAAGCAAAAAAAGTTCTGTAACAGTTCTCCGTATGAGATCGGGAAATACGAGAAAATCCAGGTTAAATTCAAATATGCAGAAAATTGCAAAAATCACTATTTCGGAAATATTAGGAATCTGCTCTTGATGCATTGTATGAAATTTCAAGGACTGCGTCTTTTAAAATTTTGACACGATGTTTAGGTTAAAATATGTAGATTTATACATATAATTGCTTCAAATATCATTGAATACGGTTCGAAGGCGGGAAAATGGCTCAGGGTCGAAAAATGAGGAAATTTGTACTGATTAGAGGCAGGTTTTGTTGGATTTTATTTATTTATTTATCTATCAACGAGCTACTTGCCCACCTAAAATACAAAGTAAAAATACAAAATACCAGCTTTAAAACCTAACCTTACACAAAAAAGAAGTACCTAATTGAAAATTGTTGAAACAATGATAGAAAAATAGCAAGTAGCAATTACCCATATATCCATATCATAAAATAAGTCAAACGAAGCAAACAAATGACAAAGAGAGCAACAATTGTAACATTTAAATAGAACTGAATATATAGCTATCACATCAAATATTACATGACTTAAGTTGAGATGTAAAAGCCCTCTGGTTTCCAAAACAGTCCAACCTGTCAGAATACTGATTCGCAAACCTAGCTGATCTAGAAAGAAAGGTAAGAATTATATCCATAATTAGTACGATGGGGCGCAATTTGGACGGGCTGAATTAGCCTTGTTTGCCTAGAAGGGACATGGATATTAACTTTTCCCAATAGCTCAGGACTAAAACTGTGAGAGTGCAACAGATTGTAAAACAAGGTGAGATCCCTGCGCATACGTCTGATCTGAAAGGCAGTCATATTGAGTGAACTTTCAATGCTAGAGTAATTGATATCCACAACCCTATGGTGTTCCCTGAAAGAAACAAACCTTAAGAATTTGTATTGAACTCTTTCGATAGCCTGAATGTGGACACCATAGTGAGGGGACCAGACACATGAGCAGTAATCTAAATGGGGTCTCACCAACGAACAGAACAATAATTTAATGGACTGGATATTAAGAAAACATTTAGCACAACGCTTGACAAAGCCTAGCATCTGAAGGGATCTTGAGACTGCCATAGATATATGGGGAATAAAAGATAAGTTTGAATCAAGATCTTTAATTTGAGATACAGATTCCAGAGGGCAACCATTTATGGTATAGATTTGATCCGGAGTATTTCTGTCACGGTTGAAAACCATCAAATGGCACTTGCTGACATTAAGTTCCATCCCATCAATTACACACCAGTGGCTCACACGATATAAATCAGCCTGTAAACTCAAGGAATCATCGTTATTTTTGATCCTCATATATAATTTGAAATCATCTGGAAACATTAGAAAAAGTGAAAAGACAAACCAAGAGGCAATATCATTCACATATATATTAAAAAGAAGAGGGCCCAGGTGTGAATCTTGGGGTACACCAGATTGCACTTTAATCTCCTTGGATTGATAGCCCAGAATGCACACTATTTGTATTGTCTCTGTAAGGTAAGATGACAACCATTCCAAAAGCTCGCTCTAAATTCCCAGACCTTGCAACTTATCAATTAAGACCTTATGGTCTACCCGGTCAAAGGCCTTTGTAAAATCTGTATACACTGCATGAACGATATAACCTTCTTCCAAGGATCTCTAAAGAAAATCCGTAAATATTAAAAGATTCAGTTCAGTGGAGCGGTGAGAAAGAAATCCAAATTGTTGGTCAATAAAACAGCCCTGCAAACTAGCTAGCATATAATCACATACAAGGCTCTCGAACACTTTTGGAATACAACTAAGCACACTGATGGGCCGATAATTGCTAGCCTGAGGGTGATCCTTAGATTTCAGTATAGGAGTGATAAAGCTACCTTCCAAAATGCTGGGAATGTCCCACTCATTAATGACAGATTAAAAATGAAATTAAATTAAATAAGAAAACATAAACCTACACTGTTTAACTAGGGATGGGGGAAGACCATCAGAGCCAGGTCCCTTGTTTATATTTAGTTTAGATAACTTTTCATAGATAGATGAGATAGGTATGCAAAATCGTAACAGGTTGATGTCTCCAGAAGGCAACTCAGTATCACTTTACACATCCAAGATGTGGCAAGTATTTTCAATAACACAAACAATACTTTTGTTTCATAATATTAATCTAGCAATATTGAAATGTTTACCTCTGTCGAGTGGTCTTCGGCACACATTTGTATATGCATTTTTACATTTAGTAATTACACATTTATGAGCGCTCATGTGTCAACAATGATATTACATATATAAGACGTGATCGTTAAAGTTCATGCCCTTGCCACATAATAATCAATATCATTCACTGTTCCTTGATTTTCTATTACCAGAATCGGCCATATTATTTTTGTTAAATATATTGCAACACTTTTCCTGAGTTCAGCCTTTTGTGTATTTATATTTAAGTTTCTTACCGAACTTACTCGATTGCGATCAAGTGAGTTATCGGTCGCAAAATAATTTTAAAAAAATTCAACGTAGTATAAACAAACCAATACAGTTTTGCTGGAATTTATAGTTTCTTATTTTTTAATCATAGGTTTCTATCATTACTGATTTTAAATAATTTATGTAATGTGGTTTTCGTCCAGAAATATCTTAATTAAAAGTCAGTTTTCAGCTTGTTTGGACTTTATTGTTAAGCTTTTGGCATTTGGCAAGTTGGCATTTGATTTAAAAGCTTAACAATAAAGTCCAAACAAGCTGAAAACTGACTTTTAATTAAAATAAATAATTTAAATTGTTACTAATATCATAATATCTATAACTAATTACAAACAGAAATAAAAATTAAAATAACAACAAAGCATCAATCTTAAAAAATTAGAATCACATAAGAAATTAAAAATAACTTATAAAAGGATAGTGCCGAAAATTGAAGCATTGCCAGACTCATTTGTCATATCAATAATTGGTAATTCTTAATAAAGCAACTGCTGAATATCCCCGTCATTAACATCTACGCATTTAAAAAGCCTAAAGAGAATTCGTGGTTCGTTTGAGATCCTCTAAATTTTCCAGTTTTATACATCCATTGAAAAAAATCTAGAATTCTTAAATCCGGAGAGCATAGGGATCATCCCCTGGGCCTATCCATCTAACCAACTGGTAATACTCCATCTAGAATAGTGGTGGCAACACTTTCTTGCTTAAGAGGTGGGAGAAGATATTCTCTAACATGTCTGTATAATTCCCATCAAAAACCGTATTTTCCATGAGGGAAAATGGGTCGTAAGTTTTAATAGATGTTGCGCATCAAACAGAACACTCGTTTTCATCTGACATAAATATTTCTGTGTTGGGATAATTTTCAACCAAATCTAGGATTGTCTCGCTCATTTTTTAGTAGATATGTTGAACTTCGTATGGTTTAAATTTTATAATCTTTTAAGTTGTTTAACAGCCAATATTAAATGCTCATTGCATATTATACCATTATTCCTAATACTTTGGAAATCTTTGTGCTTTTACGACAATATATGATGTGAAAACTGGATAATTTAACATTCTGGAAACCGGCTATCCAGCAAATATAAATGCGGAACGGTGAACCACAGAAAGAAGAACCAAAATAATGAGATGACCGATTACATCGCCAATCACCGATTTCCTTTTAGAGAAAAGTCAACCAACAAACCATCTCTTTAAAATCTTTTGCTCGTGAATGAAGATCGGGGAAGCAAAGATCAAATGGTTTTCTTTGATGCGACACTTGCTGAAATACCAAACATCATTTCGCTCTGTAATTAACCAGAATCCTGCATGTCGACCAATAATTTCTGGCTTAATTTGCAATTAGCAATTTTTCATCAATCTTATTGTTCAATAAAAAATCATATTCGTTAAAAAAATGTGTGCTTCTTTTCTAACCGCTTGAGTGAGGCAAGTGATTCTGAAGTTGAAGAAATAACATCCTTTTGATCTACCACATTACCTAGGTAATCCCTGCACCTTTAGGAAACACTCCCACAATCTTTCAAACAGAACTAAAAGCTATCAATATAGCCATCTCTGAATGTGCTAAAAAAGACCTAAGAGGTGCAAAGATCTATATCCTATCAGATAGTCAAGCAGTCTTAAAAGGGCTAGCATCTAGCAGAATCAGCTCCTGGCTAGTGTGGAATTGTCGGATGGCTGCAGATCAATTGTCAAACAGAAACAGTCTCACCCTAATGTAGGTACCAAGGCACGAGAGTGTCGAAGGCAACGAAGCCGCTGACCAGCTCGCACGGAATGGTGCACAGACTGCCTTTTGTGGGCCTGAACCATTCTGTGGCATCACTAGAGGACACGTAATGAATGAACTCAAAAATTAGGGGAAAAAAGCGGAAAGAGACACTTTGGGCCAATGCACCTGGGCAGAGACAGGCCAAGAGACTCTTCTCTCATTCGCCTAACTACACAAAGAAGCTTCTCAAACTACAAAAAAATGAGATAGAACTGGTCGTAGACCTTCTCACTGAACAGGTACCACCTCATGAAAATGGGGAAAACCACTGACGAACAATGCAGATTCTGCCAAAGTATGGCTGAAACGTCAGAGCACTTACTCTGCGAATGTCAGGCACGGACTCGCCAAAGGTTGATGCACCTCGAAAATGCCCTTGTGGCACCGGGAGATCTACAAAAGCTCAACCCTCGAAATATTCTGAGATTCTCGAAGGAGATAGGAATTTTCGTGTAAAATAGAAGGGTATATACAAAAGATCAATTGTGGTCGACGTGTTGAAGAGCAAATCTTGCCTACCTACCATACCATACCATACCATACTACATTTAGATCCGGAAAAATAGAAAGAAATTTTACAAAGCTTTCAAATAGTCTTAAGTATTTTGAGAGATTGCTAAGAATTCAACATTTCACATTTTTTAAATATTATATTAACATCGAGTTCAAAATGTCCGGCTCCTCATCAAGTTTGCTTTTCCTCATTATTGTTGGTTTGTAGGTTGGTTGTTTAGGTTAGGAGATAAATCTGCATCCAATTCCTATCCCAGAAATTTGTTGGATTGTTCTTGCACCAAAAAATTACAGCCATCCCAAACCAAAACACTGAGATCTGATTCAACTTCAAGGAGAAAATATAACCAATTTTATTTTTTTGATGTTTAACACCAAACCGTTTTCATTACACCACTCTCTGGTTTTTCTTTCGCCTTGGTAACAACTTCTGTGATACCTGCTGCATTTACGATCGCTGAAGCATCATATGCAAAATGAGTTATAAACGCATCACTTAGAAAATTTGAATTGCTATTCACCTACAAAATAAACAATAGCGACCCTGAGGCACTTATGTTTTAAGAGCCACTCTAGATGAGGACAACTTTTAGCCACTTTTTTGTGTACTCTTTGTGTCCTACCGGATAAATATGACCTTATCCATTTCAAAGCGTTCCACGAATTCCTCATCTGGAAATTTTATTTTTTTTAACAAAAAATAGTTATTTTCTTTGTTTTAGTTTTACGTTGTTTTAATAATTATTTAAAAATTCATATTCTTCATATGGCCATAGTAGTTTTCAAAGTCTCTAAGGCTGCCGTTTTCAATCAGTCAGGGCATGACTTTGAAGTTCAGACCAATTTTGTCTATCTGCCCCAGCAATTTTTCTCTTAGCTGCTCGTGGTGATTTTGGTGGTCGTATAAGTGTAGACTTACTGCTATAAAAAGGCAGCTTCCGTCATCAATTAAATCTGATAAAGATGTTGGTTTCGGAAATAGGTTTGGCTGTATTATGATTGAGAAAGGCCCGCTTATTCAACGTTACTGCCACGCATGCTATCACCCTCAGCGGTCAACGGTAGGTCCAAGGGTGCCCTGGCGATCCCCAGGAAGCAGCAAATGTCAATTATCTTCTACTGCCCTCATTACCATGGGCTTTGTATCCACGGGTGGTATTTTATTTGCCACGAGAGGAGCAGCGTCTGATAGGAGAACTGACAAAACTCCCACAAATTGTTATTATTATCATTATCATTCTTACATAGGCGCATAATCATTATTCACTTTAAAAGTACCTATCAAATTTGCTTATATGTTCTTCAAAGGAATGCGAGTCATTGCTGAAGTAAATGCTGATCCCCCAGACATAAATAAACCCAAAAAAAATAGTGAGAAGACTTGTGCGTAAGCACCCATAACCTGCAGTACAAAAACCACTTTCTCTGCTGACGCTTCAGGTACCAGCAAGGTCGTTCTTGGCGGTTCCACAGGCGGTGCTGTGGTTCCGTCGATCACAATAAGTACTGCCGCTGCATGTCGCGTCGCGTGGTTCGCTTTCGAGATACTTGATTCGCTTTTGAAACTTTTCGATTACCCTTAATTGATGGTCTAGGATATAGGTAACGAAAATTTAACTTAATAACGCAGTTTTAAAATATTGCAGTAAATTATTAAGATGATTTGGCGGTCTAGTTTGTTGTTAACTTCAGTGCTTTTCCTTGGAGTGTTCTGTACTCCTGGGCCCGGTCCCGGTCCCTCCATAAGGTCTACTGGACAGTTTAGTGGAAAAACAACAGGTAAAGCCTATTAGCGATTTTTAGTATTATATCAACGCAATAAAAAGCAGCTTTCCTTAAAATGTTGAACAAATTGTCAATATTTATATTTATATCTAATGTGAGGTAAATAATGTCACTTTTGCCGAATAAAACTATTTATATATAGGCTGAATTTGTTAGTCAGAGCAATTTTTACATTTATTTTAGGTTGTGTTCTATTGTGAATGATATTCTTGACTTTTATTCAGGAAGAAATCAAAATATTACATTCTCTCTCTTTATTTATTATATTTGGATTTCTTATTTATTTACAGTTTTCAATATTAATTAGTATCCAATATTAATGCTCAGATGTATTTATGAAAAATTTGGAACAGTTTCATTAAAAAAAAATAAAAATTTAATGCCAATCAGTTCTGATATTTATATCTCGTCCCACATTAGGGGTAGCCTTGAATTTTAAAATAAAATGGTGGAATTTTCTGTTAAACTACAATCAGGATACAAAATTAACTTCATATACCGTATAATCATCAGTTTTGATCGCAAGAATATCCAATATTTAAACCAGAAGAAACCACAAGACCCCAAAATAAATAATATTTGGGGATTTGGGTCAGAAAAATAAATTAATGTAGTTTTGGATTTAACTAATAGGCCTTCAGTACCTAAAGTCAATCTTGGTGGGTATGGTGGCTGAGAAATAATAAAGACTATGTGCCTGCTTTTAAAGTTCATTCAACCTCAAATGGAAACAAAAACATCTTTTTCTCTCTCTACAACCCATCCATGTTTGGATTCGGTTCTAAACTAAATAATTGGAACCAATTTCGTAAAGGCGTCATTATTTAATCGCAAGAATTCGCTGATTTGAAATTATTTGAACCAGGTTCAAATAACTTGTGAGTAATAAGTATTTTTGAGAGTAAAACTACGGCAAGTAGTATTTTAAAAAAGTATTTTAAGTAAACATTTTAGGTGGTTTGATTTATTTAACTAATTTTTGATAATTAAAAGTACTTTCAACAGTACTTAAGTGTTTTTATTTATTTGAAATATTTTCCTACTTTTAGTATTCAAATACTTTCAAAAATACTTAAAACGGCATAAACATCGCAGTTTGGTAAATAGAAAAATGCAATTAAATCAGCTAAGAAAAATTGAATTTTAATTTCTACAGTTTTTTAAGTTAAAAAATCGGTACTTTTCGTTTGCCCAGAACTTCCTTCGCCTAAAGGCCCAAAACCGATATATGCATTCCTCAATTATTATTTCTACTAAGTACTTTTAATATGGTATTTTTAGGTTTATTTTAAGAATTTGTGAACAGCATATTATATAATTTGTTCTATAATTTTTAAGTATTAAGTAGTACCTAAAAGCATATATACTGAACACTTTTTTTACAAGTAGCGCCTGTTAAAAGTACTTAAGTAAACTACTTTAAGTACTCAAAATACTGATTATTTTACTTTAATTAGAAGTTTGTACTAAGTAGCCCAGCCTTGATTGATAGACACACTTGTCAAAAATAAAAACATATAATTGATTTCTTATATTTTTATTTTCGAACTTTACTAAACCTTCTCAAATGTCAATATTCACATGACCGAGATTTGTAGGCTTACTGTAATTCGAAGCAGTGTCGAGATTAGCGTATAAAAATTTACTCTGTTGCCAGAAATAACATTACCGGAAAATTTTCATGGAAATGGTAATTTCAAATTATCGCGTTTTTTAGTACTTCATCCGTTTTTACATGAATTGCCACTGACCACTATTGTATTTGCTTATAGTCCAGGATGCAGTGACGATTTTCGGTATTTATTTTCCAAGTCAGCAAACATGGATAGAATTGTTCGGTTAGTAATTCTGAGCAAAATTCATATACATTTGGGGGGGGGGGGGGGGGGGGGGGGGGGTTCCGATGAGTTGAGGCGGAAAATGCCTAAGAACATACGAATACACTGCCCCTTTTTTTTTCGAGTGATAAAAATAGTCTAGTAGTAAGAGGTATACTGAACTTAAGCAAAAACATAGTCTGGCTAATCTGTGAGAATGGATAATATTTCTGGCAGGTGAAAAACCGAAATGCTATCATCAAAAAAAATCCTTGATTTTCTGAACATGCAAATTTCCAGGCAGATTTTCCGCTATCTGAGATAAGCCAGAAAGCTATTTTAATAAACTTTATGTTCCTCTTTAGTAAATGTAAAATATTTATGACTGAAAAAATAAGTGGATTGTATTTTTTTTTTATTTTTTGAATCCATCCAAAAATTTTAGCCGGACTCAAAAATTCTTATTTTTTTGTCACTAAGAGAACAGATTAAAACATATACACCAACTGGGAAAATAAGTACGAAAAAAATTCACGACCTCCTGGACTATTATATAACATTGATAGTCCCCCCCCAATTCGGAATTTATCTCTGAATTCAAATATAAATTTAGTAAATTTTCTTATACAAATTATAATTTCTAGGACAGGTATTGTAAATATACTGCCGAATGCTCGAAGTGTTTCAAAAAAAAATCAGAAAAAATTAAAACATGAAAAAAAATTGTATGAATATGCTTTTAGCAGAGAATAAAAAATAATTTAAATTCTCATTCCGAAATGCCGTCTTTGATCTCAGTGGAACAAATTTCCTTTGGCGGCAATCCTTAAACGAGAGGAATTGTAAAGATTGTCAGGTCCGTACTTCTGTTTTATTAACGATTTCTTAGAAAATTTTGAATGTTTTTTGAGCTATCCAAAATTCCTTCTCTGACGTCAATTAAAAAGGGGAAGAATAATAATAAGCAATTAAAATTACTTTTATATTGGGGCACTAAATTACAATTTTATTTTTATTTTTATTTTTATTCGCATAATTTAAAATGTAAAATATTCCTATTTTAAAATAAAATGTTATTAATAAGCAACAGGGGATTTTTAATGTTCACTTAAAAATACATTTCAAATTGTGAAAAAGTATTCAGTCTTAAGTTTATCCGCAAGAGATATACGAGGGTCACTCAAAAAGTAGTCTCGTATATACGGAGGCTGTTCAGTAAGTTTGTAACAATATGTAATTGTAATAACGCGGGCACAAATAAGAAACGTAGGGTGCTTAAGACCCCGCGACAGAACTGAAAACTTCAACAAAGCGATGTTAAAACTAAATAAATGTTTTTGGTTGTGGTTGAGACCACACGACAGGTAAAAACTACAGCAAAGTTCATATTAAAAACTAAATAATTTTTTTTTAAAATTCTTGGAGGCGCCATATGCTTCTAGCATGCTAGGCGAACGCTCTACCTTTGAGCTACAGCCTCAATTCACATTTTTTCTCAAAACTTATTCACATTTAATGAATTTTCTTCAAATTTCTCGGGTGTCCGGCAGTGTATTTAAGCATAATCTTTGGATTTTTTCTGGTATTGGAATTTACCCACTACATCATAAAGTTTCGCTGAGAACCGCACACGAACGATACATTTGTGCAGTATTGCTTGACTGTGTATTAACATTTAAATGAGCAATTTAAACTGAATTTCTTAGCAGTTTCTACACCACCGTTGACCCATTCTAATCATGCATGCAACACAAGCAGTAATTTAGAGAAACTGATGTAAATAAATTATCAGCAGAGAAATCCGACGTTGTACTTATTTTACCCTTTTGTGATTTTTTGAAATAAGTCATTCGTTTTCATCATTTTATTTTTTTACCAATTATCCCGATTCATAGTAATCATAGATTTTCACGAGCAAATATTTTTACTTTTTGTCTTTGTGTTTTTTAACTACTCTTTTCTACCACTCTTTCCATTTAACTTATCTGTTGTACAACAGTAGTTTCTTCATAATTATCTTACGCATTAAAAAAAAATGGTAAATTTATATTCGAATTCGAACAAAACAGAAATAACAAAATTTTTCCTATAGTTTCAGAGCCTTGATTTAGAAACCTAATTTTAGCCAATTTATGTAGAGCTCATAGGTTGAACTGGGATAAATGTGGCTACCTG